>JAXIVJ010018008.1:0-24567 GCA_036785665.1 Chirona hameri | reverse complement strand
AACATGTATCGTTTTTTCACCCCAAAATTGCATGGTATGACGTCATTAAAACATCATTATCTCCCACCCAAAGTACGGCATCAATTTCATTGATTTTTTTTTAGAAGACGTCTAATTGATGTAGCATAAAGTACTGTAAGTTTTAAGTCAATATTTATCATAATTATCTTAGCTATACCAAATTTAAGGGGGGGGGGGGGCACTTTTATATGGGTCCCCCCCTTGCAAATTCAAGGGGGGGGGGCACGGAGCCCCGGGGCTCCCTCCCCCGTTCCTACGCCTATGTCTAGTAGGTATACACTACACAATGTCTAAGTTTGATGATAAAACATATTTATTATTGTCTGTAACTGGTGCCACCTAAGTTTTCCGACGGTCTTACTCTCAGCACTGTTTGCAGTTATTTGATGAACGACGATTACTGTTTACCTTTTGCACCACTATCACCACTATCCTGCGTCTGTGTCTGTGTATCACCACTATCCTGCGTTCTTCATTTGATGAACGACGCTTACTGTTTACCTTTTGCACCACTATCACCACTATCCTGCGTCTGTGTCTGTGTATCACCACTATCCCTGCGTTCTTCATTTGATGAACGACGCTTACTGTTTACCTTTTGCACCACTATCACCACTATCCTGCGTCTGTGTCTGTGTATCACCACTATCCTGCGTTCTTCATTTGATGAACGACGCTTACTGTTTACCTTTTGCACCACTATCACCACTATCCTGCGTCTGTGTCTGTGTATCACCACTATCCTGCGTTCTTCATTTGATGAACGACGCTTACTGTTTACGTTTTGCACCACTATCACCAATATCCTGCGTCTGTGTCTGTGTATCACCACTATCCTGCGTTCTTCATTTGCCCACTGTCGGGAACTTCCCACGTGGCACCAGTGTTCCTCCGTGAACTACTTCACTGGTGCGGGGACGCCTGCTAGCCACAAAGTGTCATATTTTTGGAGCCGTAACTTTTGAAGAGAAACCCACCACTTACCGCGTGAAAGGTGTGTATGGCAGTCAGACACCTACCCAAGTGCTATTGTGGTTCCATGTTCATGTCACTTCGCCACCTACCTCAAAATAAGCTGTTGTTTGCTGGTTCTGAAACATAATATTATTTTTTGGAGAAGAACATTTAAACATGTTGGATATTTTTTCGAAGGAGAGACAAATTTAAAAACCATATACAAAAGTTCAACGTTGAACGACAGGTTCCAACAAGTTCGGATTGTATCAACACCTCACATAACAACTGCTGGCTTTTGGAGCAGAGAAAACGTTAGTGAACCCACTACCCAGCTGGTATCTTTCACGAATCAACATGCGCGTGACAAGCACTTGTGCAACCTTCCAGTTGACGAATTCCCAGGCGGCTGCCTTGTGACGGGGCCCTGGGAGTTTCATGGAAAACTCACCAAACGAACATATTACTTGAGCCTTGTATGGCCAAGCCTGACAGCCGATACAGGGCTAATTCATGATGATTGACTGGCGACTGCTGTCGTGCCTTCTGTCCAAAGCGACTCGGGATCAGTCCGACTGTAAGACATAGTTAACATAGGTGTGTCGATGTGATCATGATTTATTTGTACACTGATCTCTAAATGATTGCAGGTACGGCATGCGACAAAATTTATGGCCGTGTCCGCAACTCCCAGTTATGCTGACAGATGTGTTAAAAATATTTAATAAGCAGCGTCCATTTGTCAGTGATATAGTGCCGAAATAGGAGTTAATAATCCACCCGACCTGTCAAGTCAGCCAGTCGTCAGCTGATATTTTTAGACTGACAATGTCTGGAACTGATGGCTGCTTTACCGGTAAATGCTTTCGAACTAAACGTTTTTGTATTTTTGAACCTTGGAAGTCAAAGTATTTTTGTTTTACCCATGCGCTTTGTTTCCCTTTCCCTTGCGCTCTGATTCCACTCAACGTCTTAAATAGCAGTTGTGTTGTCAATTTATTATGGGTCTATTGCCTCTCAAGTTCAATTTATTGTTTAAATATATTGTCTACTCATCCCTTCAAATCGGAAACATTTCGAATGTCTAGACCTAGCTACTCTGGTTGCAGCTCCTCTTGAGCTAACAACCACCGCAAACGAAAGCTATTCGACTGAGCTGTGATTGTTGACTTCCTAATACTATGGGGAGGTTAAGACTGAGAGCTTTTCTACCATATGGGCGGTTAAGACTGAGAGCTTCTCTACTATATGGGCGGTTAAGACTGAGAGCTTCTCTACTATATGGGCGGTTAAGACTGAGAGCTTCTCTACTATATGGGCCGGTTAAGACTGAGAGCTTCTCTACTATATGGGGCGGTTAAGACTGAGAGCTTTTCTTCTATATGGGGCGGCTAAGACAGAGCTTCTCTACTATATGGGGCGGTTAAGACTGAGAGTTTTTCTACTATATGGGCCGGTTAAGACTGAGAGCTTCTCTACTATATGGGCCGGTTAAGACTTAGAGCTTCTCTACTATATGGGCCGGTTAAGACTGAGAGCTTCTCTACTATATGGGGTGGTTAAGACTGAGAGCTTCTCTACTATATGGACCGGGTTAAGACTGAGAGCTTCTCTACTATATGGGGCGGTTAAGACTGAGAGCTTTTCTACTATATGGGGCGGCTAAGACAGAGCTTCTCTACTATATGGGGCGGTTAAGACTGATAGTTTTTCTACTATATGGGCCGGTTAAGACTGAGAGCTTCTCTACTATATGGGGCCGGTTAAGACTTAGAGCTTCTCTACTATATGGGCCGGTTAAGACTGAGAGCTTCTCTACTATATGGGGCGGTTAAGACTGAGAGCTTCTCTACTATATGGGCCGGTTAAGACTGAGAGCTTCTCTACTATATGGGGCAGTTAAGACTGAGAGCTTTTCTACTATATGGGCCGGTTAAGACTGAGAGCTTCTCTACTATATGGGCCGGTTAAGACTGAGAGCTTCTCTACTATATGGGGCAGTTAAGACTGAGAGCTTCTCAGCTAAAGCTGGAAATCCTTCCGGTCACAGACCATCCTCCTCCCCTGAACCATCCCCTGACCATCCTCCTCCCCTGAACCATCCCCTGACCATCCTCCTCCCCTGAACCATCCCCTGACCATCCTCCTCCCCTGAACCATCCCCTGACCATCCTCCTCCCCTGAATCATCCCCTGACCATCCTCCTCCCCTGAACCATCCCTGACCATCCTCCTCCTCTGAACCATCCCCTGACCATCCTCCTCCTCTGAACCATCCCCTGATCATCCTCCTCCCCTGACCATCCTCCTCCTCTCCATCAATGACTTTGACACATCGTTTAGCCTTTGTTGTCTGTGGATTGCCTCCACTAAGCCCGTACATCGCATCGTTTGAAGTTCACAGCACGGTTGAAAACTTCATCAGCACAACAAATTACCTTTACAAACGACCTCCACAGCATCCCCATGGGGTGCCGAGGAACTAGGAAAACTCAGCGGGCGCCAATCGTATAGGTAGACAACAAATCTGAAGACGTCGAAGACAGCACTTCGCACACACTTCTCTACTTCTTGAAAGTGAGCTTCGGCGTGAATATTAAAGCTTGAAACTTGAGCTTAACCGGAATACGACCTCAACTGAACATATAAACCATAAGCCTAAAAATATAAACCATATTGACTTTCTAGCAAGCGATAATTGCGGTGCAATCCCGGTTACGGCGCCATGAAGCCACATCAATTATCCTCATCATCATACAACAACCAGCATGTTGCCTTGGCAGTATCCAAAAGCGTTTGCTTCCAGATCATATATAAACATGAAACATAATTTATCCGCTCTCCCTGGAGTTTCGTTCTGACAACGCCCCTGCGAGCTCGCTCTCTGGCCCGACTGGGCGGCTGATCGCAGCAGATCTATCTACCGACTGGTAACTGATAATTACCTCTAACCTGAAGTCATTACCACTCCACAGGGAGCTGATCTGTCTTCCACAGTCGCTGCGGTCGTCCTGGCGAGGTCCTGTGGTGCTTTGAGCTTGCCGACAGTACGGAGGGAGGGGGGACGGTGCATTCCTGGACTGGATTTACTTGAAATGGTCACGGGATGGGGTTTACCAAGGCGATATATATATATATATATATATATATATATATATATATATATATATATATATATATATATATATATATATATATATATATATATATATATATATATATATATATATATATATATATATATATATATATATATATATATATATATATATATATATATATATATATATATATATATATATATATATATATATATATATATATATATAATATATATATATATATATATATATATATATATATATATATATATATATATATATATATATAGTATATATATATATATATATATATATATATATATATATATATATATATATATATATATATATATATATATATATATATATATATATATATATAGATATATATATATATATATATATATATATATATATATATATATATATATATATATATATATATATATATATATATATATATATATATATATATATATATATATATATATATATATATATATATATATATATATATATATATATATATATATATATATATATATATATATATATATATATATATATATATATATATATATATATATATATATATATATATATATATATATATATATATATATATATATATATATATATATATATATATATATATATATATATATATATATATATATATATATATATATATATATATATATATAAGGTGGGGGCGTCTGAGTTCGGTCACGTGACTCCTGGGTCCAATCTTGGGTCACTTTGAACTGGGTCCAATCCAAATCCACATTGATCACGTGACTGACGCCCCCCCCCCCCCCACCCGGGGTTTACTAGGAATGGTCGTGGTAGGATAAGTCGTCACGGATTTACGACGAATGATCAGTGGAAACGGTAGCTCGATTAAGTCATGGCGGGCATTTTCACCGCAAATATTGACATGTGTTATCGGCAGGATTTGTAATCAACCATTTTTACCGGACTTTTATAGCGATAAACGGATAGACGGTGCTCAATACATGTATATCAGTGAACGTTTTACCACTAGAATTTAGCCGCTTGCTTCACTTTAAGTGCTATATGTTGCTCAATGCCTTTTTGCTAGCCTCGCTTGTGCATGATACTGCAGGCTTGCTTATGATTTGCCAGATACCTGTACCGAGCCACGTACTCCGCTCATGCATGCCTCATGCATGCCCATGACATGCCCATGACATCACTGCGTCATATTCCGGGCATGACGCGTCACAGCCTACTTTAATGACCGCGCGCCCTGCTAGAAAGGCTGAAATGAGCACCCGTGCCTTAATGGAGGGCCTGCTCACGCTATTATATGGCCATTTTTCATCTGTACTGCTCGTACGAGAACGTGAAATTTGCTATTGATTGTGAAAATTGCCCATCACGGCGCACACAAATCAGCCTCGCTAATTAATGCTCCGGGTAATTATGCCGTAAATAAAGTAAACCGTACATTTGTGCGCGTCAGGTACACGCCTGTCAACGAGCGTGTTCAGAGTTATGTGAGCATTGTTTGCATGGTCTCCGGGTCGGGGAGAATGTCGGACATGAAACGAGCACTCGTGCAGGATGAAGGATAGGTCAATTAAGTCAAGCCGAGGCAGCATCGAGGATTAATTGCGGGATTAGTTTCGAGAGATATGCTCGGAACGATGTTGCAATATGTTTGAAATGCCATCAACTACGTTTTCCGTGAATTGGTAGACAATTTGTTGCGGCCTTTTTGTTTGTGAAATCACCCAAGAGCCTATATGCCTCTCAAAATTCCTCTCAATATGCCTCTCAAAATATGTGCAGGTTTGTGTGTCAAAAAATATGTGGATGTGTTATGCACGATACAAAGGATATTTTCACTCTCATGCCGGGGGCTATGTATTACCAACGAGTCGGTTCGTTGCTCTCGCCCATTATATCAGCGGAAGGATGATTCAGGTGTTGAGTCATTTCAGGTAATTGAGATGGATGCGATTCTGCACGGATTTAACGAGTCAGCCTCGCCAGACGGGCATCCGCTTCGAGCTGTTGCGACGAGCTCTATTAATTCAAAACAAAGCACCACATCAACACACCTGTTCGTTAATTCATTGACGTCTGACAACCATGCCCACTTCGGAGAGATCAGACGTCTTCAGCCGCCGCGCGGCATGAGCCCTACTCCCCTCCGGCTCCTTCCTGCCCGCACCGCGCGACGCCTGGCAGCCGACTGACGCGGCCGCCGCGATCGACCTGCCATCTATCGGCAGAAAGCGCGCGTGCGGTGTGTGCGCCCGGGCGCCGCCAGTTCAGGAGAGACCTTCGCGAGGAGTGTCCGCGCCAGCTCCCGGTCTGCTTCGAACGTTCAGCCCGAGTGCGCCCGACGTGTGCCCGCGCGAGCACCAATGGTGATTCTGGACAGCACGTTCCGTTCCAGTATGTTGACGAACGGATCGCACCATTACATCCAGCCGGATCCGTTTGTGCCCATCTCAGGCGCGGTAAGTCAGAGTGCCCCGAGAGTATGAAGGAGTTTCACTGGCCTCATTTTTTTTTCTTATGATGATGCGTATTTATGGTTCGCGATGTTGGTGATCATTCGATTTTGTGTTACGTGTGTTTGAAATGTTGAATCTGGTAAGAAATATCTTTGTTGATTCCTGATGTTCGGGGTTCCCGGCCGACGTTATTTGGCTACTTTATTTTCTTCTTTTAATAATCTCGTTTCATGATTCTGCCATGTTCGGTAGTTGTAATATGTTCAACAACATTTTATTAACATCCTTTGATCATTTTTTTTATACTTGCAATTTCTAGCCACGGACAATATAAGTCGTACGGATATGCCATTGCTGAGAGTACATTACAAATTAGTTCTTTATTCTGTTTTTCATATTTATAGAACTAATTTTTGCGAATTTCAGTTATTTAATTTTTATCTTTGAACGGATATATGAAGAAGACAAAATCGTAAGGTTTTAACAAAACAAATAGCATGGTTGGCTCCAACAACGACTATATCTAAATTAAATAAAAAATATATTTTGACTTTCTGTCGTATTATTTGTTTTCAAGTGTGCTTTGTTGATGCGTCCTACTCTACATTTGTACTGTATACAAAATAACACTTGGCCCGTGCCAACCATGTATGACTTTTCCTGGCTACCCTCATAAACACCTCAGAATGTTGAACAGCAATGTAATCCAAGTCGAATTAGCCCCTGAGAGTTTTCGTTACCCTTGCCCTGAACTTGTATCCGGCCGCCCCACACACCAAGATCAAAGCGCTTCTGGGTGGTCCGGGGCGCTAAAAGCGTCTGAGGCCCGTTTCAACGTCACGGCCCAGGTGTTGCCAGATCGTGGGTGGTCTCCTTATCGATCTGGCGGCTCCTCGGTATATTGATTTGCATGTCACCCTGCCCTGCCTAATGACCATTGCGAAATATGACCGCCGGACCGTGCCGCTAAAATATACCGCCCGCTACGGTCATATTTTCGCCGTTACGGGTTTAATATGACAGTACAAAGGAAACGGACGGCCCCATTTCTTAATAACGACCGACGAGGCCTGTCTAGAGTGGCGATTCCCGTAGCAGGAATAAATGGTCGGCAAATTGCCCCGGTGCACGAACGGCCCAACTGGCTCGTTATGTGGCCGATTAGTGTCTTAATGAGCCGCTATGTGCGCCTAGGAGTGGTCATGTTGCAGTACTAGGTCCATTGTGGATAGAGTATGCGCTGGACACGGGCACTATGTATATTATATGACCCGCGATTTCGCGGAACGGCTGCCGTTCGCGGGGGACTTGCGGCTAGCGCGACGCAAGTGCGGCGTTCGTGCCGAGTGGCGCGGCGCCAGCGTGGGTTTACCACCGCGTTAGTACCGATCTACCCCCGCTTTACTACCACGTTACCACCACTCGTTGACCACGTCAAGTCACGGCGCTCCCCTCTCTCCTCGGAGCCCGGGCCGTTTCACCTCGGCCATTCTCGCTCGATAAACCCCATGATTGCCGGTTTCCATTGTTGCTTAATTAATAAATTGTCCGGTTGCGAAAGCGGCGGTGATAAATTATCCCACAGAGGGAGTGATAAATTATCCTGCGGCCGACCGGTGGATGGGCGCTGGGTCATTACCGAGCTATGATGGTATCGCAGCGGTAAATCAGCTCCAGCACCGCCCCGGGCCCGCTGCTGGGCCGTCGCCGCTGGGAGGCGGGCTGGACTGCTGGCCGCCGCTGGGAGGCGGGCTGGACTGCTGGCCGCCGATGGGAGGCGGGCTGGACTGCTGGCTGCCGCTGGGAGGCGGGCTGGACTGCTGGACCGCCGTTGGGAGGCCGGCTGGAGAGGCGCCGACTGAAGAGCTCTTGACAGCTGCCGGAGTGACGATGAGGATGTTGACGAGGATGTTGGCATTGTCGGTGCTTGTTCTGCTGCGGAGGACGATGTTGACATCGATGACAGTGATGATGGCCTGCTCTGGGTCGGGCAAGCAGTGCTGTGTGCACCTCAGTTCTGGTACGCTCAAGAGCTGAATTTGTTCTGAACATCTGTTTTCCCCCGCTGTAGCTGCTGTATCCGCTTGCGCCGAGCGCTCGCTGTTTAGGCTTCATACAATGCTGCCATGGAGAGTCTCACTGCTTCCAGTGACTTGACTGCTGCTACTGCTACTACCATCGTCGATGCCTTGTTGCGAATACACAACCCGCCACATGGGGCAGTCAGTTTGGAGTGTGCGACAGTGCGCACTGGATATGATCTTTCCCACGCGTTGCACATGCTGACGTTGCTGACGTTGCACATGCAGCTGCTGACGTTGAACATGCTGAGCCGGCTGCAGTCATTTTACTCACTGCAAGGGAGTCAAATGACTGCAAGTTGGGCAGCTGCGAGCAGTTGTAGTTAACCACGTGGTAACTGTCCATGCTGACAAGCCTGAAAGAGTGCTGGTGGTTGCCTGCTTTCTGGGGTACAGTGAAAAACACTTTACCTCAGCGTGTTTATTCCTACCACAGACGTGTTTAATTTAGGAGGAAAATACTTCCTGACTAGTCATTTCATTATAAGTCATTGACTATGTAAGCTTGTGTGCGATTTTTTCTGTACGTCGTCTGTTGGCTGAGCATTCAAGGCCGCGCTACCTGGGTTGTGCATTTCCTGGTTGTGGCTTCAGACAATCGTTTCCCACTTGAGGCTATTTTTTGTTTGATGCACGATCCGTCAATTCAAAGCGGCGGTCTTGGAATCAGGTGTCTATTGTTAGACGCCGCCTGTCTAAACAAGCATTTGATCTCGCTGCCGACATGCTTGTAAGAACTTCCCGGCCGCGTGGGGTGCTCAGGGGTTAGCAATACTTCCGACGGGAAAGAGAACGGCTTGCCTTGAAGTGGAAAGCGCCGAGAGTGGCCTGGCTTTTATCTGACGGTGGCCACTTCCGAGAGCAAACAAGCCAAAACAAATTAAATGGTCCGGGCTGAAGGGCGTGCAAATGAGCCATTGATCTTCAGGTGGATTTTTAAAAGAATTTCGCTGGTATCTAGCAACTGATAAGAGGAGGGGGTTCGTTAAGTCCCAGAACAACCTTTGTCACTATGCTTGCGTCTTCCCACATAGCAGAGCTAATGTGAGCCAAATAACCGAGCAGTTGCGCCGCCCGTAAGCTCCAAATCATCATGAAATAACAGCTAGCGCAAATTGTGCATAATATACCCGTATAAGTGATAATTATTGAATCTGCAATGATAACACATGACGTGCTTTAATTCCAGTCCAGGTCCATCATTACATAATTCCCTGTCGAGCATCTTCCCTCTTCCTCGTTTGGACTCACCATTTCCACTTATTTACGTTTTTCTCCCTGTCTCCTCAGATGGACGCCAAGTCGTCTCCTCTGGCGATGCTGCAGCGGACCTGCTCTCAGATCGGCGCCGACACCACCGCCACAAAGCCGCTCATCACCGCCGAGAAGAAACGAGACGAGAAGAAGGAAGCATCCGCTTCCCCCGCCGCTGCCGCGCCGCCCGCCGCTCCTGCCGCCACGACCGCCGCGGCGACCGAAAAACCCACCTTCAAGCCTTATGACCTGGATCGGAAGGAACCTGTCGCGCCCGTGTCACGTGCCGAGGATCCCTCAAAGGAGAGGAAGAGCCCAGGACGGTCGCCCGAGAGCAGAAAGACGCCGAAGAGTGACGCCTCCTCGACGGCGTCGGGGTCGGGCACGAGCCCCATCACGCGACCGGGTTCGGAGGTGCTGGCCGGCGTTGGCGCGAAGGACCTAGCCGGTTTCGGCATGCACAAGCCTGGCGCGCTGCCGATGCCGCTGCCCCCGTATCTCCCCGGCGCGGACGCCGCCTCGGCCGCACTGCGACCGACGCTGCCCGGCCTGCCGGGCCTGTACTCTCAGTCCGGCCTGTCGGCTGCGTCGTACCTGGGGATACCCTCGCACAGGTCTGGCGAGAAGTGCGCGAGCCCCTACTGCCCGTGCGCCTACGGCAGCTCCTCGCATGGCTACGGCGCGCCCTGCCCAGCCGGTTGCACCCAGTGCGAGCACGCGAAATCAGCTCAGCAGCTCAGCGCTCAGCAGCTCAGCTCAGCGCTTCACGCCTCGCCTTACTTGGGTCTTGGCCTGAACCCCTTCTACCCACCGACCAGCCTGGGGCTCGGGCTTCCAACCGCACCGGGGGCAACCGTAGGCGGACAGCCAATCGTATGCAGCTGGATGGCCGAGGGACGCTACTGCGGAAAACGCTTCGCCAGCACCGAGGAGCTCATGCAGCACCTGCGCACGCACACAAACCTCTCAGCAAGCGACTCGGCACTGTCGCTGCTGCACCCGGCCTACCAAGCTTCCCTACTGGGCGCCCACCGGTCGCCCTTCGCGGTGCCTCCGTCGTCGCTCTCGCCCCTCTCGGCAGCGAGGTACCACCCGTACCAGAAGCCTCCCTCGTCGCTTGGACTTGGCGCTCCGCACCCCAGCCTTGCCGCCTACGCCGCCTATTCGCCCTACGGCGCCCTGTATGCCCGGCCACCCTCCATGCCCTGAAGCGCTTCGCGGTGCCAGGAGGACGCCTAGCGCGCCTCGCGAGCGCGTTGAGCTGCGATTCGTGGGCTCCGAGAAGGGCTTCGAAGACTCAGACCGGCGCTTCGCAAGATCCAGGAATTCAGAATCCAGAGATCCATGATTCAGGGATCCAGGATACAGGGAGGCACTGTGAAGAGTCTGAAAAGGCGCTTCGCAGGTCTTGCCGGACGCCTCGCGACATGGGGACTCGCCGTGATAGACGCCAGGGGCCAGGGGGTGACTTGGCTACCTGAGGAACCCTCGGCAAGGGGCTCACGTGCGCAAAGTAGTGCCTGGCGTTTCGCGGCCTCTTCAGGAGGCAGGGGAGATCACAGAGCTCAAATGTCTATCCAGTGTGGCCTCCCTTATTGGCGCGTCGCCCGTCGCCACTGGTGGTTCCCGAAGTGGAATCAGCTCTGCTAGTTCGCGTGTGTCGATTCTTGCGGCCGACGCGACGCGCGGGGCTCGGCGTGGGTCCTCCTGTCTCGGCATGGGTCCTCCGAGGCGCTCGCAGGGAGGAGTGCGTAGGATGTCCTCTCGGGGACTGGGCCAGCTGTGACGTCACTAGTGACGTCAGTCCGATTGTGATATGCCCGTTTTATTGTGATACTGATGTGTTTGCTAGTGCTAAGAGTGTCACCATCGTTACCATTGCGCCGGGTTGTACTTGTCTGACCTTGACTCGACCCTGAGCGATGTTATCCCGCGTGTCTGTCGCGATTTTGTTCGTGAGCGCTCGCGGTGTATTCAGATATTGTTACGTGGTCTCTTGAGTTTATTGTCGCGTTCGCTGTGTGCCGGGGGTCGCATGCCTTTCGACCGCCCCAGATTTGAGTGCTTGGCGCGCCTCTGCGCGTCCTAGCGCCACTGACTGGTGCAACTGTAAATATCACCCTAACTTATTGCTGCTGAATAAATCAAATCGTGAAAATTGAACTGTCTGATATACGGGCGGGGTGGCAGCGAAATGGCAGCCTTTACGGGCAGTTGGAGCGTTCGAAGAGGCTCGTAAGTTAAATCGTCTGCAGGGGCGGATCCAGGAGGTCAACAGGGGAGTAATTCGGTTCATCAATCAGCCGTTCTTAATTTAACGAGCACGTGAGGAGACGTGAGCTGTCGGTGTTAGCATCGACGGGAGGTTGTTTGTTATTTTCGCCACGTGATGAAGGTTTCGCGGCGCCTCTGCAGAGCGGGGCGCGGCAAGGGTCAAATTGACGCTGATATACGGCGGAGAATCGACCGTGACGACATCGTTTGCCGGGCGGGCGTCGTTCGGTAGCGTCTGGTGCGAAATACGGGCGCCATATCTCGTGTGTCAGGACTCCGAGTCAGGAAGAAGCCAGTTGGCCGCGAGTTGGACGTCAAGGGGCCCGGGTGGGAGCTCTCTTTGCGTCTCGCCAGGATGCTCAGAAGGGTCACAGGTCGCAGCGTTGTTCACAGGTCCCGGAAGGTTAATTTGATGCGCTGTAGGAGCTGTTTCCGGTGGCGGTGAGGGATAGGCCCTTCTCACGCGATCCAGCCACCTATCCCCTGCCAGGCGTCATGTCCCGCGGCCAAGGCGTCATGTCCCGCGGCCCAGGCGTCATGTCCAGCGCCACATGAAGAAGAAAGAAGGCGTCATGTCCAGCGCCACATGAAGAAGAAAGAAGGCGTTATGTCCAGCGCCACATGAAGAAGAAAGAAGGCGTCATGTCCAGCGCCACATGAAGAAGAAAGAAGGCGTCATGTCCAGCGCCATATGAAGAAGAAAGAAGGCGTCATGTCCAGCGCCACATGAAGAAGAAAGAAGGCGTCATGTCCAGCGCCACATGAAGAAGAAAGAAGGCGTCATGTCCAGCGCCACATGAAGAAGAAAGAAGGCGTCATGTCCAGCGCCACATGAAGAAGAAAGAAGGCGTCATGTCCAGCGCCACATGAAGAAGAAAGAAGGCGTCATGTCCAGCGCCACATGAGGAAGAAAGAAGGCGTCATGTCCAGCGCCACATGAAGAAGAAAGAAGGCGTCATGTCCAGCGCCACATGAAGAAGAAAGAAGGCGTCATGTCCAGCGCCACATGAAGCAGAAAGAAGGCGTCATGTCCAGCGCCACATGAAGAAGAAAGAAGGCGTCATGTCCAGCGCCACATGAAGAAGAAAGAAGGCGTCATGTCCAGCGCCACATGAAGAAGAAAGAATGCGTCATGTCCAGCGCCACATGCAAAGCCTCAAGTAATGCGCCGAGTCGGGTCAGATTCAAGCATTCAAGGGAATAGGTCACCTTGAAAGTAGTCTTGAAATTCAACCATACGGTGCATCTTGAGCTCAAAACTACGAATAAGACTGGTTTGGCCAACTGATGGATATATGTGGAGAAAGAAGTAAGTTATCTTTGTATTTCACGAGAAATCGTAGATAGCAGCTGGCGTTCTGGCTCCGCCCGCTCCGCCTGACGCCAAGTACAGTCTTTGACAAGGGGCCGCCGCGCCTCTCGGGCGGCTGAGCGGATATTAACGAGGCGTCGTGATCAGAGACTACGTGCTAGAGAGTGTACCTGCCTCCGGCGGCGAGCGTTCATGCCCCGACCGTGGCCCGGAACAGCGGACATGAAACCGGGCGCACTAGTCCTGTGTCGAAATTACTTAACGTAGAGAGGTAATTCTTTCACCACAACCCATTTTTAGATCTGCTCTACAAATCTGCTATCTTAGTCCAAAAGCCCATGTTAAAGGTGAACTATTCCGGGACAGCCGGGGAACTCGCCAGCGCGGTGGCGGAGGCTAAGACAAATTGCAACAGGGTACAATTTGTCGCTGCAAGGCAGAGTCCTTTTGAGTTCACGAAAACTACTCTTAAAGGAAATAGTTCACCTTGGAAAAATTTCCTAAACACGATTTGATTATATTTTTTAATACATTTTTTTTATATATATTTTCAAAAATGGCCTTATATCGCGCCGGTTCAGGACAGAAGGTCGTGCATTATTATTGCTTATCAAAACTATATGCATACTCTCTGAGTCAAGAGTCCTGACATCACGCAAATAAAGAAAAAAATGGTTCAGCCAATCAGATTCGAAAGTAGTCTCTTAAGGATAGACTCGCATTGGAGATGTACCAACCGGCGGCCTGCGGTTCGCTTGCTAGCACCAGCTGCAAGCTGATTGGCTGATGGTATAGCCTCTGCCCGGGCTAGATCCAGTACCACATTATTTCGCCAAGCACCGCATTCCTTCGCCAAAAAATCAAATATATTCGGCTGGAGAGTCTTTTCAGTCAAGAAAACTTGCAAAGATTTCCCAACACGGGTTACAAAACTGCTATCTCAGTTTTAAACTTATGTTGAAGGTGAACTATTTCCTTAACTCGACCTTTGGCCCCTCATGCAGATGCTGCACACAGATTCCCCTAGGTATGAATACTACACAAAGTAAATGACCTGTAAGTTAGCTCCGATGAAAACGAGATATGTAGAAACTATTGAGGTTTGATTTCACCGAATTTGAAATTTGTATGCTTCTTGACTTACAATTTCCTGACATGGACGTATTTCCTGGTATTTTAACTAAAAAAGGCAATGCGTTTTTTTTCCCGAAATGCTGGGCGCTGATATGCTAAAATGCCACACAAACGAGTAACAACTTCTCCGGGTGCTTTGCCATGCACATATTATTATTATGCCTATTGTTTTATGGCATAGTTATCTGAATGAAACATGACAGCAGATCGCCTCACAAGCATCAATATGCAGCGGCGAGAACATAAACCTGTCAGGGAAGAAATCAAGTCCAATAAATCATGTATATTCGATGCCTATCTAGTGTTCGCGGCTGAAGCATTCGCTCGTGAAAGCAGTGCCACTACGATGCCAATAAATTCCTATCATCTCGACGTGCTCGAACCGCAACATTGCCACTGAATCTCGGCGCCTATTGGCTATTTAGCGGAATGTTTCTTCTTCCTAGTTATTGTAGGAAATACCGCAGCGAAAGCCGAACGAAAGTAGCATTTGAGGAGAGAGAACGTCAGGCATGCTTTGCAGCGTAGGATACTAGTTACGTCTACTGATTTGCTGGCTCACTGAAGGTGTGTGCATCAATTTGTTTTTATCCCGGCATTGACTGGGGCCTCAGCAGAACTCCATTTACTGGGAGGGGAGGGAGGGGGGGGGGGGCGTTAAACGCCCTCTGGTTATCTTCCGAACCAATGATCGCAGCGAGACGCACAAGGCGGCAATCGAAAACTCGCAATGAGATTAATCTAAATCATACAAAAAAATGTAAAAGTGAGGTCAAATATCAAGTCACGTTCAGGTCAAAGGTCAAAATCGACGAATTTGAGTTTATGGGCCATACTTTCCATCCAAAGCCTTCGATTACGACCATGATCACCCAAAGTGCTGCCAAAGGTATGATACACATCCTGCATGAGCTAAGGTGAGTTTTTTGGCCAAGGTCAAGGTCAAGGTCAGGTTACAAAAGGTCACTATGCTCAAAATATCTACGAAAGTCATGCAACACATGTTTTATGAGTTGATTACCACGTATAATTCGAAAGTGATGGTCATGTTACCACCTGACTTCATTTACGTGAAGTTAATGTCAAGTTCAGGTCAAGTGCAGGTCACTGAAGGTCAAAATTTTGAATTGACAAATATAAATACAAAAGGCATGTTGCTAGACCAGTTTTGCCTCAGACATACAGTGGTGCCATTTATTTGTCTGTATCTGGTCAAAAAAGCAACAACAAAAAAAGTTTGTTTTATGTGACGTCATAAGATCCCCATACTTTATATGCCATAAGTCAGTCAAAAATGGTGATATCATTCTGAAATTTGACATGGTAGTTTCCCATATGTAGTTCTCTGACACGTATTTCGGCTTTTTGAATATCTTTTAAAAATTTAATTTTGTGGGCATTCCCCCCATCTTTGTTTGTGGGGGAGGGGTATAAACCCAAATGCTCAAAATTCCGAGATAGCCATGTTATAGCCCTTGTCATTGGCTATCTTTTGTCGTTTTTCGATTGCATTTTTTTCTCAAAATATGGCATTTGTACGGTCTGTTACATTTGAGCTGATTTTGGTGTAAAACTCGTGTGTAGTGAAGTCACTAAATTCGCTATAATTCGATTTTGTTTCAGCAAAATTGCTTTATTTTTTCCACAGAAGACGTAAACATGATTTAGAAGAAGCTATCGGAAGTTTCACGTTGATAGCTCTATTGGTTTTTGAGCTATTACGAAAACTAATCAGGGGGTGTTAAACGCCCCCCCCCCCTCCCCCCAGTCAATGGAGGGTTAATGTTATAAATGCCTTCCCTACTGCATCAAGATGCCTCATTTAAATTGTCAACCACCCCCGGTTTTATGTGGTAAAATGCCTACTAAATCAACCCGACAAGGCAATATACTGTCAGCGTTATTTAGCGGCTTTTTCTCTGGCATGCCACCCAGCAACGTTAAATAAAAATGAAATGAAGCCCATTCGGACCAAACTGAGCAAATCCCGAGCATTACATAGTTCTGCTGAGACGTCGATAAATCGAACATTGACCAACGTAGAACCCCCAAGTCACATCTATATAACAAACTACGAGCTCCTCAGTCGAAATGACGGCCGCAAAGAAGCGAAAAGAAGCCGCCCTTCCATGGATGTCTGCCATCTCGCATTTCATGCTGGAACCATCCTCAAACCGTGCCGACTGGGGTCGTACCTCAGTCCAAACTGCGCCCAAGGACAACTACATGGAATTTATCGCGCCATTACAAATGAGCGGCGAACGCCGGCCGACAGCGCAGTTTAGTTTATGTGCGGCCCGAGCTGCCATATCTCAGCCAGAGTGGTAAGGGCTGCCATATCTCAGCTGGAGTGCTGAGTATCAGCTCTATAAAAGGCGAGTTTGGCGATATATCGGCTTGTAAAGGCGAGTTAGCGCCGGCAGTAAAGACGCTCAAACAAATGCCGCCAGCCGCCAACGGCGGAAACGCCGCGATTTTGGCGCAACGGAGATGGTTTTCGACAGCCATTCGCCGGCCGGGCTCTCAAAGGTCACGCCAGCGGTTTTGGTCTTGCAAACTCTACGACCGCCTGACACAACATTTACGATATTGAAACGGGGGACGTACTCAGCCAAGCATCGAAAAATGTCTGGCAAAAGACTAGTAGTGTGGGGCGATTTAAAGGGAAATCATGACTTTTTCCCACAAAAATGGAGTTATCACTTGAAATCGACAGACGAGACCAAAATATATTGTAAATTTATTACA
Organism: Chirona hameri; assembly: GCA_036785665.1. Taxonomy (NCBI): domain Eukaryota; kingdom Metazoa; phylum Arthropoda; class Thecostraca; order Balanomorpha; family Balanidae; genus Chirona; species Chirona hameri. The sequence goes on along the minus strand of JAXIVJ010018008.1, from coordinate 7,200 downwards.
ATTTGCATGTAAACATTCCTACCGAAATATATTTAAATTTGAAGTTGATAAGCGTTCCACACTTTAAACGACCGGTACTCTGAAAGTACTTGGTAATTCATTTCGGTGTTCACCAAAATCCGGTATTGCTTTTTGACGAAATGGTATGGCAAATATGCTTTCCACTCTGTTTATCGTGATTATGTGCCCTACTGCCCTTAACAATCAACAAACATTGAATACAAAACAGAGTTCGCCACGGGCCGGGCTGGCCGGCTGGGCCGGGCCTCAACTTTAAAGAAATCACCGGGCTCTGGTCGGGCCTGGGCTGATAATTTTCAAGTAATGCGCGCAAGCTCAGGTCAGCTTAAAAAAAATATTGTAACCAGCAGTTCACTTACACAGCAACACACTGTTGCTGTGGCTGTGGCTTTTTTTGTTAGCATAGTTGGTTCATTGTTTCACATTTATAGTTTACAAGTAAATATGCTAGGATAATTATTGCACATTTTGTGAAAATAATGATATGCTTAATCTGAACGGGCCGGACCGGGCCTGGGCCTCAATATTATGAATTTGACCGGGCTTGGTCCGGGCCAGGGCTTGGTGTTCATGGGCCTGGGCCGGGCCGGGCTGGGAGTTGGTGGGCCCGTGACGAACACTGATGCAAAGGCAACCAAATAAGCAGTTAACGTATGCACCTAACGACGGCCTAGTTAGTGGCTGCGACCCTCAATTTTTGAAAACTGGTTCATGTATTTTCAACATTAGTAGTTTTGTTTTGTTTTGTATCTGACTGTATATAAATGATTTAGTTTATCATGAAAAACAACAATTTTTCCCCCCAACAAAATCAACAAACATTGGCAAAAACTGGCAATTAAGTCGGAAGTTCACATATGCACCCAACGGCGGCCTATTTATTGTCGGCGATTTGTTTCATTGACCGATCAGGGACGTTGTCACGCTTCTTGGCGCGCTTACTTCATTTCTGGTCCTATGACTTGTTTACAAATCAACATTCAAACCAGAGATAGTGATGGATCATGCTGTTCGTCACTATATGTAAGCACATATTTTTGATTTCCCAAAATGTAATTTTCGAAATAGAAAAATTGTTATTTTAATTTTGAATTGAGATGCGATCAATTTGATATCATGCATGTGTAATACAATAATGCAGATACATAAATCAAAAGGTCATTATTTCCATTTAATGACAATGACATCATAGCAAAAACAAATTAATTCTGCCAGACTTCACTTATTCCGTCCAAACACCAATCACATCCAATTAGACCAAAAACGGGTAGGTATAACTTTTTTAAGCCAATTTTTCTATTAGTCTCACCAACACGATTTTTGATGGAGCGTTGATGATCGAAGCGACCCTCACGATCATTTATTTCTAATGAAATTATATCACGCAGCGGCATAATCTATCACAATTTCCCTGCGAAGCCACCCGGCGGTGGTCGTGACACTGCCCACATATTACAAAAATAATAAGCCCCAACCCTGGCTGATCACCACTTCGGGCGGACACAGAATCACCTACTGCGCATGCGCGGTGTATATTACAGGGTGCCTGTGGGCGGCGGCGTCGCAGCCCTGATTATGCCCACAAATTGCCGTCTTTACGTCATTACCGAATGACAGAACGAACCTCTAATTGGGTGTTGTGGCGCCGAGTGCCGCCGCGGTGGCCGACCCGTCCGACGGGGGACGTCTGGAGGCGGGTGTAACGTGTGGGTGAGTGGTGATACACCGAGTGGCAGACAGGGGCGGATCCAGAGACCGTGGCCTCAAAACGATTCAAATCGGCCAGATTTTGTCACATGTTCTAATTTCACAAAACATCGATTTACGAAGGCAAACTTGTGCGTACGTTGTGCAAAGGAAACTCACCAACTTTTTCAGCCGCTCTGGATTTGCCCAAACCTATATTTTAAGGCAAATTCGAAAGAAATATACCTACTTAACTATCCGAATTTACTAGCCGTTGCAATCGGGCCACCAATTGATTTGATTTCTTTGACGAATATCGGTAAGAAGTACTACAAGGTCGAGGGATGTGTCAATTTTGAACAGTATTTTGCGTATGGTGTAGACACTTGGTGGGTATTCCCCCTCGAGACCTGCTTGTGGGTTCGGCCGGCATAGCTGTCAAATGTGGTGTCATTTAATGTTCGTATATAGCTCAGACGCTGTTGGCAGAAGCCGAGTAATGTATGCTATTTATAATAAATCTATCGAGTGTAATGGTAACCTGAGTATCATAAATTATGATCCACAGCGTCACAGCTGTATTCTTGCATCATCGACTACGTGGCATTTGTGCGGGAGGACGGATGAAGCCACCACCATGTTCGCCTACCCACCGTGACGAGTCCAGTACGTCATGGTGTCAACCATCGCCAGAGATGACTAAGAGCACCTCTGCAGACTACAAAAGAGTACAAGGTGAGACAACCCGCGATCCCAAAGATGGCCTGGCAATTTTGCTGGTGTATTCACGACAGCGGCACTATGTCCGCGCTGTAAGATGAACCTATCAGTGCATGTGCAGTGAATTATAACCGGCCCCATTACTCTACCCCGTATCGGCCATCACCATCACCACTCGGCAGTCATCACCATCACCATCACCACCAGACTCCATCACCACTCGGCAGTCACCACCATCACCATCATCACCATGATGGTGATGATGGTGATGGTGGTGACACCACTCGGCAGTCACCACACACCATCACCACCAGACTCCATCACCATCACCATCACCATCACCACCAGGCTCCATCACCACTCGGCAGTCATCACCATCACCATCACCACCAGACTCCATCACCACCAGACTCCATCACCATCACCATCACCACCAGACTCCATCACCACCATACTCCATCACCACTCGGCAGTCATCACCATCACCATCACCACCAGACTCCATCACCACTCGGCAGTCATCACCATCACCACCAGACTCCATCACCACTCGGCAGCCATCACCATCACCATCACTACCAGGCTCCATCACCACTCGGCAGTCATCACCATCACCATCACCACCAGGCTCCATCACCACTCGACAGTCATCACCATCACCATCACTACCAGGCTCCATCACCACTCGGCAGTCATCACCATCACCATCACCACCAGGCTCCATCACCACTCGGCAGTTATCACCATCACCATCACCACCAGGCACCATCACCACTCGGCAGTCATCACCATCACCATCACCACCAGGCTCCATCACCACTCGGCAGTCATCACCATCACCATCACCACCAGACTCCATCACCACTCGGCAGTCATCACCATGACCATCATCACCAGACTCCATCACCACTCGACAGTCATCACCATCACCATCACCACCAGACTCCATCACCACTCTGCAGTCATCACCATTACCATCACCACCAGACTCCATCACCACTCGGCAGTCATCACCATCACCAGGCTCCATCACCACTCGGCAGTCATCACCATCACCATCACCACCAGGCTCCATCACCACTCGGCAGCCATCACCATCACCATCACTACCAGGCTCCATCACCACTCTGCAGTCATCACCATCACCATCACCACCAGGCTCCATCACCACTCGGCAGTCATCACCATCACCATCACCACCAGGCTCCATCACCACTCGGCAGTCATCACCATCACCATCACCATCACCACCAGACTACATCACCACTCGGCAGTCACCACCATCACCACCAGGCTCCATCACCACTCTGCAGTCATCACCATCACCATCACCACCAGACTCCATCACCATCACCACCAGGCTCCATCACCACTCTGCAGTCATCACCATCACCATCACCACCAGGCTCCATCACCACTCTGCAGTCATCACCATCACCATCACCACCAGACTCCATCACCACTCGGCAGTCATCACCATCACCATATTCACCATCACCATCACCACCAGGCTCCATTACCATCACCATCACCACTCGGCAGTCATCACCATCACCACCAGGCTCCATCACCACTCGGCAGTCATCACCATCACCATCATCACCAGGCTCCATCACCACTCGGCAGTCATCACCATCACCATCATCACCAGGCTCCATCACTTCTCGCCAGCCATTCTTCCTGGCCAGCGTTCTCATATCCACAACGTGGTCCGGTCATCCGTTCTGACCACCGTCCGATGCCATCCCCTGATGCGGTCATTCGTCTTGGGTCATCGCCTGAGTGACGGACGGCTTAGGCGGTCATAGAGCACGCAGTGTGACCAATCGTCGGCTCAGACGCTAATCCTGGGATTTTGGCCATTAATTACCGGCATTGGCTCGCTGTGCGGCGGGCGTCGCTGTCGACGCACGGTGGGGTATGCGAATCAGAGGATCGGTGTCATGGTGGACAGCATGGCCAAGTTGTGGAATGGCTCTGTGGACAGGATGGCACGAGGGAGTGGTGGGGCGACGAGGGCAGAGATAGCGGCGGACGAGGGAGTGGATGGCACGAGGGAGTGGTGGGGCGACGAGGGCAGAGATAGCGGCGAACGAGGGAGTGGATGGCACGAGGGAGTGGTGGGGCGACGAGGGCAGAGATAGCTGTGACAGCGGCGGACTAAGTTCGCATAGAGCTTACTCCGGGAGGATTTGTATGTGCGGTGGGGGGGGGGGGGGGGGGGGGGGGGTACGTGCGATGCGCGCACATGTGTGTTTGACCATCTGGATGTTTGTAAACCCAGCCCCCCCCCCCCCATGTCCTCCACATCCCCCGAAATCAACTAAAACGTTTGCTTTCCCAAGTATAGATTTACCTATACGCTCTTGGGAAAGCCAAAACTTATATGTGGAGCACGTCTAGAAATCAATAATTACCAGCCAATTCAGCTAAAAAGCTTAGAGCTGTGCACATACCTATACCAGTAGGCGGGTGAATCAGTGATTCTGAACACAAGCGCAACGGCGTTTCTCCAGAAACACATGACCCGTCGTCGCAAAGGCCTCTCGCCCTCGTCAGCTCCACGTGCTGAGATGGCCTCTCTCTCCTGTGAAGCCCGGAGCCTCGGAGACCGGTTTATGGCGTGATTGGACGATACGTGCCGACAGACTGACTGACAGACTGACAGACTGACTGACAGACTGACAGACAGCCCTCACAGCGACGTCTGCGGCGGCGCCGGCGGCGGCGGCGGCGGCGGCTGCTGGCCGCAAGGTAGGTTCAAAGTCGCATTTTGGTGTGATAATCCTCCAGAACAGGCTTCCCGCGACTGGTGGTATCGCGAACAGAGGCGGGTCTGGGGATTCTGTGGAGAATGTGATGTCTGGAAGCTGTGGGTATTCAAAACGTAGGATTTTAGTTGCAATTCGGTAAGGTTATTAAACTAGGGAAAATGCGGATTTTGAAGCCTCAAATCTCCAATTGTTGGAGATATTTGAGCTATGGCAGAACGTAGGAAGATACTGATTATGAGAGGTCCTGCCTCCGCCCCTGAGGAGTTCTTGTCCGACAGTGGAGATCTTTGTAAATCGTGCTCCAGCTTCTGAGCACAGTCACGACTTGCCAATGACCAGACATGCCAGAAGAGGGCAGGGATGTTACTAGACTCTGACAAAAATGTCAGCAAATAATTAAAACAATATCAGGTTTCACAGCTTCAGCTCCAGTCTTCATCTGATAAGATAAACTTTGTCATGGATGAGATATGTCCAATTCATGTGTTAAAAATAGATCAAAAGAGTTAAACTTTGGCAATTTTAGTCAATTGATCCCGGGAATGCGCACTGTGCAGCTTTGTCGATGTACCTACCTAGAGATGTTTGAGAGATACCTAGAGATGTTGGGAAATAATGTTCTAAAAATAGATCAAAATGGTTCAAACTTAGGATATTTGGTATCATTTGGTGGTGTGAGTAGGCGCCATTGTCCGAGTGGATATATTTGAAACTCTCCTGCTAGAAATAGCTCTAAAGAGAATATTTACACAGAAAGAGGAGAAAGAGGAAAAGAGGATATTTAAGTGTTTTTGTTTAATCATTTGACAGCGGCAGTGTCTGGATTAGTTTCACTGTGCTATTTGTGCCATATACCGTTAGCCCCTTCACAAGCGGTTTGCGGGTAATGGATGCGCGCGCCACTTTAAAAGTGGTCTAATTAATGTTGGCGTGATGAGCTGGTGGGTTTCTGGCACCGTACGGGCTGAGCGCTTTCACATCGTCGCTTTGCCAGCCACCTTATTTGCATATCTGTCGTCTTTAACATTGCGTGATGCTCCCAGCTTCAAGACGGAAAAAAATAAGTATTACATGTCTCACAGCTTGCATGACTGTCAACAATTATTCATACTTATAGCATGACAAGAGGAAATTACACAATAATCGGAATGCTCTTGCCACCGTTTGTTTATCAAAATTAAAAAAAAAATCCCTCCCTTGTCACGCCAACGCTGTTATATTACTCAGTTAAGAGTATTATTTGGTGGGTTTATCTGTGTGACTTCGCCCATAAATGGTTCAGAAATTATGTCAAATAAATACATAAATAAATAAATTAATCAAGTAACGGTTTTGGTTGGTCACCATTCTGAATGTAATAAGTGATATTCGTTACTATATTACGAGCTACTATATTACTCATATATACTAACAATATTTGCTTTTGCTAAAAAGTTATTGAAGTGAACGAAGCAAAATAAAAAATAAAAATTACTGAAGCGTCCAGCATTATCATTTGTTTTCATCAGTTAACTTAACCGACCAGGTTTGGCAGCAATACATCGATTCATCAAAATACACATCACTAGACACCCAGTCTGCATTTAAAATTATTCATCATTCTCTCCAATATAACTATACAACCGAAACAAATGTTTTCTCTCTCCAACATTACAATAAAACTGAACAATGTTTTCTCTCTCCAACATTACAATAAAACTGAACAATGCTTAGGCTATTACTGAAAACCTTTATACATCACCCATATTCCTACATCGCCATATTTAACAAACATCATTATTTTGTTTATTCCACCTCAAACGTCTGCCAGTATACCATCATCCCTTCACACAGACAGGCAGCCTCAGAGCTGTACTGTACAGCTGCACAGCTGTACAGTATAGTTGCACCTCGCTGCCTCGCGACACCTGACAGCACCACCACCACCAGATACCTGACGGCGCCACCACCACCAGCGTCGCTGCCTCGCGACACCTGACGGCGCCACCACCACCAGCCT
>JAXIVJ010018007.1:15000-24567 GCA_036785665.1 Chirona hameri | reverse complement strand
ATCCTCTCTCCCATCCTCTCTCCCATCCTCTCTCCCATCCTCTCTCCCATCCTCTCTCCCATCCTCTCTCCCATCCTCTCTCCCATCCTCTCTCCCATCCTCTCTCCCATCCTCTCTCCCATCCTCTCTCCCATCCTCTCTCCCATCCTCTCTCCCATCCTCTCTCCCATCCTCTCTCCCATCCTCTCTCCCATCCTCTCTCCCATCCTCTCTCCCATCCTCTCTCCCATCCTCTCTCCCATCCTCTCTCCCATCCTCTCTCCCATCCTCTCTCCCATCCTCTCTCCCATCCTCTCTCCCATCCTCTCTCCCATCCTCTCTCCCATCCTCTCTCCCATCCTCTCTCCCATCCTCTCTCCCATCCTCTCTCCCATCCTCTCTCCCATCCTCTCTCCCATCCTCTCTCCCATCCTCTCTCCCATCCTCTCTCCCATCCTCGCTCCCATCCTCGCTCCCATCCTCGCTCCCATCCTCGCTCCCATCCTCGCTCCCATCCTCGCTCCCATCCTCGCTCCCATCCTCGCTCCCATCCTCGCTCCCATCCTCGCTCCCATCCTCGCTCCCATCCTCGCTCCCATCCTCTCTCCCATCCTCTCTCCCATCCTCTCTCCCATCCCCCTTCCCCTCCCTCTCCCCCTCCCCCTTCCCCTTCCCCTCCCCCTTCCCCTCCCCCTTCCCCTCCCCTCACCTTCCCCATCCCCATCCCCATCCCCTCCCTTAGTAAAAATATCAAAGTACTAACAATAATGTCGTCATTTCAGGAAAAGGAACTGCTGAATCGTGCCGAGAGGAGCAACGTGAGCGAGGAAGACATGATCAGGATGTTCGTGGCGTCAAAGGCTGGATGGCGCAAGAAGCCCACAACGGCGCTCCGTCAGGAGAAACAGCTTCGGAAGTTGTTCTCTCAGGTTTCTGCCACACTGACGCCTTCCGAAGTCCTACGTACTCAGCTGGACGATGTGGAAAAAATTCTGATCAGTCAAGTGACGGAACATTCTGCAGCTGTCAAATCACTGGTCATTGCCATGCTCGAATTTCAGAGGTACGCGAGCGTCCGCGAGCCTGAGTTTTCCGTGCAGTGGGATGCGACGAGAAGGAGGCTCGAAACATGGAAACGGGATGCTTGTTCAGCAGACCTTCATCGCGAAGCCTCGCTGCAAGACAAGATGGCCGAAGATGGTTATCTGCCATCCCCAGAGGAGCTGAACGGCTTCCGTCAACGCGTGCTGGAAGAGCTCCCAGCACTATCTCGCATGGAGAGTAACACGATCAGGCGAAACCACGCTGTGAGGATGAGACGCCTGCTCACGTCTGCCCTGCTACTGCAGAACTTCCAGCGTGCTGGTACGATAAAAAACGCGAAGCTGTCAGAGTTCCAGCTTATCCAGGGCTCTGTATTACGTGTCAAGGATCACAAGAGCAGCGCGTCATACGGGTCTGCGAACCTTGTTGTAAAAGACTTACAGGACCACTTGCATTCATTTGTAAACAAGTTCAGACCTCTCCTCGTCAAGAATGCAGCAGATGACTCCCTCTTCCCTCTGTCCGAACCGGCGCTGGATATCGGCGGGGTTTGTGACAGCTACGGAGTGAAAAGGTTTAACCCGACGAAACTCAGGAAAACTGCGTCGACCGCGGCCTTTGATCATTTGGATGATACGGAACGCCGAAAACTAGCAACCCATATGACGCACAGGTCGGAGACGCAGTTTAAGGCGTATTCCGCCAAGAACCGCAGAACAGAGGCCACAAGAACGGTGGAGCGGATGGAGCAGATACTTTACGGAGCGGCTGAAGAGTGTAGCACGGTGCCAAGCTCAGCCGGTGCTCTTCAGAGGGAGGCCTTCAGCAGCCAGGAATTGTCTATCATCGAAGCCGAAGTGAGGCGTTTGGCCCGTCTCGAACAGTTCGTGACGCACAATCGGGCCATGATGTTGATGTCGAAACATGTGCCCATTTTCGACAAACACGCCCCTAAGAGTGTTGAAAATAAGATGCGTTCCATCCTCCAAAAAGTGAGAGTGTCATCCCACCGCCTCGGGGCCCGGTCGTCCGACCGCCTTCGGTCGTCCAACCGCCTGCGGTAGTGCATATGAAAAGGTCTTGCCGTACACCGATATTCGATCGTCTCACCCTGTGAGAGATTCTCTTTGAGGTTTGTTTGCTGGTGTCATGCACTGAAGTCAGTATCACACCACTCGCCTTGACAGCATCATTTTTTTGGTTCGTATCGTAGCTGGCTGTTTTTTTTAAAGGAAATGCTCCTTTTCCTGCCCGCTTGTTTGATGTAAGGAAGCCTCGTAGTGGTGTTTTCGTTTTAAGCGGAATAAGCAACCTGCAGTTTGTTTATTCACTATGAGCTGCGAGCTGGCGCTGTTCTGTGCCTCCAGGCTGATTTGGCACAAACCGGGGCTGACATACGGTGGTCAGCTTGTTTTTGTCAATTCCATGAGTAATGAAATAATATATGTCATGTTCAAGTGTGTTCTGATAACATATTTTACTGATATATTTTACTAGACCAGCATATCTACTAGATACTAAACCGCTGTACGGACACCAAATATCGCATCACGCCTCTTCTTTTTCCAGCTTGATGCATCTAACGTAAATCACAATATCACTTGTTGTGGGGGACTTCGTGTGACCGGACTGAGGTCAAGGATATGTCGCAAATGCTCCTCGTGTTCCTTGCTTGCACAGTTTCCCGCGGAGTTATTTTTAGGTCGACCTTCTTGCTTAGTAACGGTGTGTTCACATGCCAAAGATCTTGGTTTGTGATAGTGGTTTGTCACACGATCTCGGAAAAGCGTCTCAGTAAAACAGCCGAGCGTACTTCATCACCAAAGTAGTTAACAAACAGATGAATGAGACTGCACTGAATGGGCGTTTGGCAGGTAGCCAATTGGAGCAGTGGCGGACAACGACCACGGACAGCCAACTCGTCGTCCGGCTTATAGACCTGGGTGCTGATCACACGCCGGCTGCGGCCAGGCCAACGAGGCTCGATAACCATGATTGGTATGAGCTCGCATCAAACTTGCTACTTCGCTAGGCTTCTCTGTGCGTTTATCCGGACCCAAAAAGATCACCACTATGAATATCGAACTCACGCACACACACACATACACACAGACACAGTACACGTTGGGCGTGCTGGTACGCTGGGCGTGAGATGAGTACACGCTGGGCGTGCGGTTGGTACACGCTGGGCGTGCGGTGTGTACACGCTGGGCGTGCGGTGTGTACACGCTGGGCGTGCGGTTGGTACACGCTGGGCGTGCGGTTGGTACACGCTGGGCGTGCGGTTGGTACACGCTGGGCGTGCGGTTGGTACACGCTGGGCGTGCGGTGTGTACACGCTGGGCGTGCGGTTGGTACACGCTGGGCGTGCGGTTGGTACACGCTGGGCGTGCGGTTGGTACACGCTGGGAGTGTGGTTGGTACACGCTGGGCGTGCGGTGTGTACACGCTGGGCGTGCGGTTGGTACACGCTGGGAGTGTGGTTGGTACACGCTGGGCGTGCGGTTGGTACACGCTGGGCGTGCGGTTGGTACACGCTGGGCGTGCGGTTGGTACACGCTGGGCGTGCGGTTGGTACACGCTGGGCGTGCGGTTGGTACACGCTGGGCGTGCGGTGTGTACACGCTGGGCGTGCGGTGTGTACACGCTGGGCGTGCGGTGTGTACACGCTGGGCGTGCGGTTGGTACACGCTGGGCGTGCGGTTGGTACACGCTGGGCGTGCGGTGTGTACACGCTGGGCGTGCGGTTGGTACACGCTGGGCGTGCGGTTGGTACACGCTGTGCGTGAGGTGTGTACACGCTGGGCGTGCGGTTGGTACACGCTGGGAGTGTGGTTGGTACACGCTGGGCGTGCGGTTGGTACACGCTGGGCGTGCGGTTGGTACACGCTGGGCGTGCGGTTGGTACACGCTGGGCGTGCGGTTGGTACACGCTGGGCGTGCGGTTGGTACACGCTAGGCGTGCGGTTGGTACACGCTGGGCGTGCGGTTGGTACACGCTGGGCGTGCGGTTGGTACGCGCTGGGCGTGCGGTTGGTACACGCTGGGCGTGCGGTTGGTACACGCTGGGCGTGCGGTTGGTACACGCTGGGCGTGCGGTTGGTACACGCTGTGCGTGAGGTGAGCACACGCTGTGCGTGAGGTGAGCACACGCTGGGCGTGCGGTTGGTACACGCTGGGCGTACGGTTGGTACACGCTGGGCGTGAGGTGGGTACACGCTGGGCGTGCGGTTGGTACACGCTGGGCGTGCGGTTGGTACACGCTGGACGTGCGGGCGTGCGGGCATGTGAGGAGACGAGTGCACGCCTAGCTTGCGTTTACATGTGGTAGGCTTCACGTGCACTTTGAACGTGCCCGGAGACTGTTCCCTTTTGGATGTGGGGTCACGTGACCTGGACTGGTGACTTGACCTGAGATGATCCGGGGTTAAATTTTGACACAGTGTCGGCAATTGATGCCTAGATATAGGTGTGCCAAGTTTGGCGCCACTACGCGCAGCCTTTTCCCGCTATCGACGAAAAACCCGAGGGGGGGGGGGGCGGAAATCCCCCCCACCTCCCGGCCAGTGCGCAGGTTAACCTTGACCTGCACTTACAATTTAACTTTTACTTCAGCGGAACATTCCCCAGGTATGTGCACATAGTCTGGGCGAGTTTCAGCAACCAACTGTCTTACTACCTAGTCTCAGTAGCCGCCGCTACTGAGACTAGGTAAACTTATAATTTTGACCTTTCATTTGACCTTGACCTGACTCATGACCTTTTAAGAAAAGGTTAGGGATGCTTTAGATTCTTGTGGTTGAGACCTTTCCAACGCCGCCTCGCGGGCTTCGCTACGACCATCCGTTCTCGAGATAGCAGGGGGGGGGGGGGGGAATACCCCAGCAGGGCGCGGGTTAAGTTAAGGTCATGTGAAGGCGATTTAGGCTCTTTCAGACAGACAAAGAGCTCTTATTTCAGGCCGGGGTCCTGTAAACCGACATGGGCCTCTTCAGACCGACCAATATCGCACAGACCCATGGAGAGCCCAAAGCGCCTCTCGGGTGGGTGGGGGTTAATATATGTTAGCCCCCACTTGGGCCTTGAGGGCAGGGGTGTAGTTTCGTATTCAATTAGGGGGCTTGAGCCCCCCCCCCCCAACTTGGGTGAGATAGTGGATCAAATCCGGGGAGAAATTCGGATCTTTAAGGTTTTGATGGTACTTTGAACGTTTTTTACCCACTTCAGCCCCCTCAACTTGATTGGAGAAGCTACGCCCCTGCTTGAGGATATGGCACGAATGCCCTTCCCCATTTCCAGACCAATTCCAAAAAAGTATCTAATCATCTAACCTCTGCCAACGACATTGGACCATCGTGCATGAACAATAAAGATTGGTCCATTACTAGCGCAAAAACGGTGCAATAAAGCGCACTACAAGTGGCGCAGCTGAGACATATTTGGTGTATTTGAATGCATGAGTATGTACCTACTAGGTTTCAAGCGTAAGGCCGACGATGCATCTCTTTGTGTTGCAAGTGTCCTGACAGAGCGCACTAATGTCGTTAAAAAGCGATAAAATATGACGCAACTCATACGTTCGTGGCGCACAATAAAATACTGAGGAAACAAGGAGTGGAAGAAGTCTATTAAAAGCGCACATGAAAAAGCGCAAAAATGTCTGATATTTGTGAGCAGCGATTTCAGCGCAGTGCGCCTGTCAACGACCCAGTTGTGTCCTATTCTGGAGCTCACGATTGTGAATGCGCTTGAATGCGACAGGTCAGTTTTTTAGAAATTCATTTTTTAGGAAAAATAGCAATAGATAAGCCAAAAACCAAACGTCAGATGAGTTTTTTTGCAACTTCCAACAACATCAAAGCATCCATAGTCTTTGAAACCCATTATTTAAAAAAATGAAATGTCACGATTTCCAGCTCAACGTCCTGTGACATTTCAATTTTCTTGCCCGGGACCAACTGCCCATTTGACACATTTTTTATTCAACTTAGAGTTGTGTGTAATTAATGACAATGCAGCATTAAAAAGTGCATAAATAATGTAGAGTGAGACAAGAGCATCACAATGAACATAGGTTTTTAGAAATATGTTGAATATTTACGGAGGAGCATCAAAATTAAAAATGTCGAGTAGCATCTAATTTAATTTGCATTTGTTTGATTTGAGCGCACTTTTTGTTTTTTTCGGCGAAATGGACAAAATTGCTTTTTTCTACATGGTTATACGTGGATGATCGGTCAAAAAGTCTCGAAAGTTTCTTGAGATGCTTTTCTTACCATTTTGGCTGTTTCCTACTCTTCATTGTGTATTGTAATCGAAATATTTGGATCTATCGTAATTGTCCAATAACAGCGCATTTTCATGTGCAATTTACCTGCGACAGTCGACTTAGGGCGCTGTCGGATTAAGGCGTGTGCTGTTGCATAAAAGCGCAATAATGTTAACTAAAAGAGCAATTCGATTCCCTCCTGGGTGCCGCCTCTTCCCACGTGACCCAGCGTCTCTCAGGCCTTCCCCGGCGCTCCTGGGTGCCGCCTCTTCCCACGTGACCCAGCGTCTCTCAGACCTTCCCCGGCGCTCCTGGGTGCCGCCTCTTCCCACGTGACCCAGCGTCTCTCAGGCCTTCCCCGGCGCTCCTGGGTGCCGCCTCTTCCCACGTGACCCAGCGTCTCTCAGACCTTCCCCGGCGCTCCTGGGTGCCGCCTCTTCCCACGTGACCCAGCGTCTCTCAGGCCTTCCCCAGCGCTCCTGGGTGCCGCCTCTTCCCACGTGACCCAGCGTCTCTCAGACCTTCCCCGGCGCTCCTGGGTGCCGCCTCTTCCCACGTGACCCAGCGTCTCTCAGACCTTCCCCGGCGCTCCTGGGTGCCGCCTCTTCCCACGTGACCCAGCGTCTCTCAGACCTTCCCCGGCGCTCCTGGGTGCCGCCTCTCCCCACGTGACCCAGCGTGACCCAGCGTCTCTCAGGCCTTCCCCGGCGCTCCTGGGTGCCGCCTCTTCCCACGTGACCCAGCGTCTCTCAGGCCTTCCCCGGCGCTCCTGGGTGCCGCCTCTTCCCACGTGCTTCGACGCCATTTTGACAAACGGAGTACAGCTACCCAAAGTCAGCGACCTTACCAAACATTACAACAATTGCTATACCTTGTGCACTCAAAGCTCCGCATTTCCAAACCATCAAACGATATGCTCTAGTACAAACCGGGATATCTACAGTTAGTTCAGTGACGTGTATTCGCTGGTATTTACCGGTAAGCATCGCGGTTTAACGGCTCAGGTGCGATATTGAAGTGGCTCTCCGTGCTAATAGCGCAAGGTGCAGTGTTTCCCCTGGTTCCGTTCCAATGCGGCGAGGAGCGTTATCATACTGCGTCTCACAAACAGTGTCCGCACTCCGCCCCCACGTCACAGTTGCAGCCGCCGCTGGTTGGGTTCGCACTGGCAGGACATCCGCGAGACGCTTCCTACCCGATACAAGTCAAAGACAATCTCAATTTATATTTGCTTAAACAGAGACAAAAAATGTGCATACAAATATCGGAGATTTCATCAAAATAGGCAATATTAAAGAGATGGGTATTCAATTAAAGGGAATGTTTCACCTTTCTGAAAGTTGTCAAGTATACGCTGATTGTAGTCGAAAATATGAAGTAAGTGCTGCTGAAAACGATGGTGATATTTTGTCTCTCGAAAAGTCACTTCACTTTATACAAATTAAGTTTTTACATTTGGGATGATGACGTCATTATTGAGCTCTGCCGTGCAAAGGATCAGAACCACGTATATCACGTTTTTCGACGACTGACATACGTGGTTCTTTCTTTGCACGACATAGCTATAGCGAGCTATAGAGAAAACATTTAGCTACCAACATATGAAACAATAGTTTCCAGACAATTCTGGCGACTTAAATACAAACATTGTGGAGCTGTGTCTTCTCCGGCACAGAACACAATGACGAATGCGCGGCATTGCGATAGCTCAATGTTTATTTTAAAAAATCAATCCATTAACTGAGACTTCAGCCAACGCGAAACACATCAACTTGTACCGCAACCTATCGCGTAAGCCGTTGGTTACATCGTACTCGGTAATCCAGCCAAGGTTCGAGAAACACAGGTCGTCTGACTTCCAGGACCAACCATCTTAAAGTGGCTGTCAGCCAATCAGCAGCGGGACTAGCCTAGACCCCATTTTCCAAATTATAAATTAAATTACTTAAAAACGGGTAAGTGTTGGGGAAAATGACCTTAGTATTTTCGACATTTCAATAACGGCCAAAGATAATGGCTATCTCAGTTCAAAACCAACACAAAGGTGAAACATTCCCTATAGACCTCATGTAAAACAAATGCGGTTAACTTTCTGGCCCAGAGCTCTTCCCACTGAGCTACAGGGGATTTATGTAATCATAGACACTGGCGGATCCAGGGGGGGGGGGGGGCATCAGGGGAAATTCCCCCCCCCACACACACAGGAATCGGGGAGGGGGGGGGGGCATTCAATACAAGTATGCCCCCGCGCGTGTTCCCTGCACTGAACGTGAAAAACAATGATCTTAGGAGAAAACTTCATGAAAACGGAATTTTTATCTCTCGAGTGATTGAATTTGAAGTTATGTATCCCTTTATTTCAATGATAGACAAAACAGTGCACCTGACGCAATTCAAGCAGCCCGTTGACACTTAACCCGCGCCCCGCTGGGGGGGCAGAATCTGCCCCTCCCGGATTTTCTCAATAACTTGAAAACTATGATAGATATCAACGTGAAACTTTCAGTACCTTATGCTGCATTAATTATACGTCTTCTCACTAAATTGCACTGCAATTGATGGAGTATTTTTGGGAGATAATGACGTTTTAATGACGTCATGTCATGTCATTTTTGGTGGAAAAACGATATATGTTTGCAAAATCGTAGACAATAGTTTTGAAGCAAATTGCAAATAAAAACGTCAAAAGAAAGGAAATGACATTCTTTTCAAAATGGCTATCTCTGATTTTCGAAATTTGGGGTTTTCAACTCCCCTCCAAAAAAAAACTTGTTTTCGCAAAATTTCCACAAAATAATTTTGTGTGAATGTGAAGTGAATTTCTTAAGCTCGAATACCAAAATAAGGTGACTGGCCCAACTCCGCGGATAAAAAAATGGGGGTATTTTTTGCCACAAAAAGATCTCCCCCCCCCCCCCCCCCCACGGAGAGAGACTGGATCCGCCAGGCGCCAGTGATCATAGACAGCCTGGTATTTAGAGAGAAGACTGCTACCGTGTGTGCGGAGGGTCAGCCACCCAAATGAAATCAATATCTCCCCGAGTCCAAATCGCCGAGTCGTCACAACTCTTTTCCCGCACGGCGGCGCGAGCGACATACACGCTACGTACCTGTCATCTATCGGCTGTTTTCGGAACCTTCGCCGCTCAGGTGCGCGACTCACAGATGTCGCTGTTAGAAGCGAGGCTCCTTCGCGTCCACCGCACCGTAAAACGAACCGAACAAGCAGGCCACATATATATGCCTATATGTCTGTGTTGAAGCAATCAGCGCCA
>JAXIVJ010018007.1:0-12500 GCA_036785665.1 Chirona hameri | reverse complement strand
TAAACTCTTCTCGTCTTGGCAAACCTTTTGCCATCTCAAATTTGCCTCATTAACCCGCGTAAGTTCGTGTTCGGCTTTGCGCCGAACACGAACTGCAGGGGGGGGGGGGGTGATTTCCGCCCCCCCCCTGAGATCTCGAAAACTACGCTACGTAGCGAGAAGCGGAAAAAGGCGTTTGATAGCTTCATACATGTTCTATCGAAAGTATTCAGTGTTCTTTTAGGTCAGGTCCAAATTGAGGTCACCAGAGGTTATCAAAGGTCAAATTTTCCGTTTTTCCCTGTTTTAGGGCATCGCTCCAGAAATTCCCATATATCTCAGAAACGATGCTAGTTAGAAACAAACGGAAAAAAGCAAACGCCAGCCAGTGAAATTTGCAATGGCTGAGGTGTCCTCAGATTTCATCTTAGGTCAATATTTGAGGTTCCAGAGGAAAAAAGGAAAAAATTCCGTTTTTTTTTGCTAAATCGTTTTTTGCTATTACCTTTTTACTTAATAAAGATAACGCAAAACTGTTTACGGCATTGTGTTTATCTTGTCAAGGCGCTTCTAATGATATATATCGTGACTTTGTTAAGTCAACTTAACAATTTGACCTCAGGTCAAGGTCAAGTGGTGACCCAAGTAAGGCATGTTGCATATGGGAAGACGTGTCTCGACGAGACAAACACATTGATGTCTGTTTTACTTCTCTATCTGCATTATGTCGGGAGTTATTGACCAAAAAAAAGTGATGGTGACCTCGCATGACCTCAAATGACCCAATAGGGGTCACTGAACACAAATTACACTTGGATCATCAATAATATCCTATAATAACATCATCCAGAAGTAATTGGACTAATATGCATATCCTTGAAATAGGAAGCATTTGTATATTCCCCCATTGACTTATTATGGGAGGTTACGAAATTGACCTGACCTTAAGTCACCGATATCAAAATTCCGAGATAAACGAATTGTAAGTACTGATGCCCTCATGACATCCTGTAAGTTTCAAACTGATCGGTGAAAAACTCTAGCTTTGGCACAACTGCAAACATTTTTGGATGTGGGGTCACTTGACCTGGTCTGGTGACCTGACCTGAGATGACCCGAGGATATTTTTTTTTCTCTCAAAGTGTGCGCAATTGATGTCCTAACAGGTGTACCAAAACCCGGCGGCGGTACGCGCCGCCGTTTTTTCGCTATCTTTGACAAATCTGAGGGGGGGCGGAAATCAACCCCCCTACAGTGCGCGGGGTGTGTGTTTAGACACCCCCTCAGGTTTTTCGAAGATGGCGGGAAAACGGCGGCGCGCAGCGCCACCGTTTTTGGCACAGCTGTTCGGGCATAATTGCCCAAATTATGTCTAAACAAAATACCGCAGGTCATCTCAGGTCAGGTCACCAGACCAGGTCACGTGACCCCCTCCAAAAAAAACTTGTGGTCGTACCACAGTCACAGTTTTTGGATGATCGGTTTTACACTTACATTATTTCAAAAGGTTATATATATCTACAATTTTTTATCTTGAATTTGGTATATCAGCGACCTAAGGTCGGGTGAATTTCGTGACCTCCCCATTATATGTCAACGGGGAAATATTAAAATGCTTCCTATTCAAAGGATGCGCAAGATATCAGTCTAATTCACTCTGGATCATGTTATTATAGGCCATTCTTGATGACCAATGTGCCATTTTTATTCAGTGGCCCCTACATGGTCAGCCGAGGTCATCCGAGGTCACCAACACTGTTTTGTCGATAACTTTCGACCGAATGAAGATAGGAGTGAAATCGGCACCAATGTGTTTATCTCGTCGAGACACATCTCCCAACATGCAACATGACCTACTTCGGTCACCACTTGACCTTGACCTGAGGTCAAATTTTGAAGTTGACCTAACCTGGTCAATACTAATATGAGTCGAAGCGCCTTGACGAGACAAACACGATGGGATCAAAATTATTGCATTGCCGTTATTAGGTAAAAAGCTATTCGTGAAAAACTGCTTTGTAAAAAATAGCCTTTTTGACATTTGATGAGGTCTGGAGCCTAAACCATTGACCTGAGCTAAAATCTGAGGACACCTTAGCGATTGCATTTTTCAAGAGCCAAGAGCTTTCCATTGTTTGTTTTTTCTCGTTTGTCCCTACCGATCATAGTTTCTGTGGGTTTCTGGAGCGAAGTCCTAAAACTGGCAAATCTGACCTTCGATGACCTCTGGTGACCTCAATAGTGACTTGAGAAAAAAAAAATATTGGAAGTACTTTCGAATGTGCTTGTCGAGAGCTTTCGAACACTTTTTCCGCGTCTTTCTAGCCCTTTTAGGTTTCGAGTTAGAGGGGGTGCTACCCCCCCCCCCCCCCGGCACGGCGAAGGTGGCGCCGAGCACCGGTACGGCGCGGGTTAAAGGGATATTGCCACCTCCGGAGCATTTCTCAAAAGCAACTTAAATGAATGGTGGGGATCAACAATCATGTATGCTCAAGCTCAAACTTGCTCCTGCAGCACATAAAGCAGTGCATCGGAAAAACATTTTTTATATATTTCTGACTCCAAAACGTTGGTCCCAGCTGTGCTCAGTACTAGATTCATGATGACCGCTCTCATTCAGTTTGGCTGTGGTATTGGCGCCCGCCCAAAGCCGAAGCGTACGAATTCGCCGAGACTTGACCTTGAAAAGTATATCTGTGTTATAAGGTATAGGTCACATAACTCCTACTGTCCCAAATTCGAGCCATACCAATTCTTGCTGTTTTATTATGAAAGAGGCTAAGGTTGTTGAAAATATAATTAACTGCATACGCTTTTCAATTTTAAATTGCACTGGCGGAATGGTGATGTTGAGTTTGCAACATTCAAAAGAAAATAACAGTCCGCAAAGACAGGGGCGTCGACACGCGACAAAAACGGGTGCGACTTTTTGCTCGGGGGGGGGGGGCGGCACCTAGCATGGGGGCGGCACCTAGCATGGGGGCGGCACCTAGCATGGGGGCGGCACCTGGCAAGGGGCGGCACCTGGCAAAGGGTGCATACACGTTCAAATTTGTATCTTTCCAGGTTTTTGTCAAGCGAAATTTCGACACCCTACCTGATCGTAAACAGCCGATCGTATCTTATATTTTCTTCGTTAACATTTCGGTACGTAGGGTTTGCGTGACCGTAAGTTTAACTAGTCCGTCCAGCTCCAACTCCAAAGTAGGTATAATAAATCTTTTGGGGCATTCGTCCATTAAATTAGGTGCATTGTCGTCGCTGCCGCTGAATGAAGGTCATCCTGGCAATATGTTAAATCAAGCGCTGAAGGGAGTCAACTACACCATGTCAGTTGCCAGATACATTTTTTAGGTTTTCAGCGGAGCGCTCTGCCAACTGGGCTCATGAGTGGTCTGTGACGGGCTGTTTTGCAAACATTATTACGGTTTTAGAGCAGCCGTTCGCCGTTGTATCTATTTATAACTAATTATTTGCCTGCTGGATTGGGTCTCGGTACAGTTTTTCCTAGAGATTCGTGCTTAAAATGCATGCCAATCTTATATTGTCACCACGCCGAACTACCGCCGTCTGACTTGTGAGTGAATCCTCTCCGAATACCTGAACGAACGCTGCTCCAGTAACACCGTTCCAGGACTCCCGCTCTTCGGAACATTTCACCCTAGTGCTTTTTAGCCATCACCGAACACTCTCCTCCAAGTATCGTCCTCTGCCACGAACGCCTTCACCACCCTCTCCACGTCGACCTGGTCCAGCAGCGACTGATGGATGTGGCAGACAAAGAGATCTGAGAGACGCCTCTCACCCATGCTGTTCCGCAGCCACGTCTTCAATTTGCGAAGTTTGCTGAAGATCCGTTCAGCCTCAGCCGATGACACGGGGACGCACCGTAATATGTCCAACAGCTTAGCTGTTTCGGCATAAGGTTCTCCAGGATAGGGGGCGAGACGGCCACATGCTGCCCCGGTCCTGCTGAGGGGTGAGACGGCCGTACGCTGCCCCGGTCCGGCTGATGGGCGAGACGGCCGTTCGCTGCCCCGGTCCGGCTGAGGGGTGAGACGGCCATGCCCACCCTCAGTCCCGGTCCGGCTGAGGGAGGAAACGGGCATACGCTGCCCTGGTCTGGCTGAGGGGCGAGTCGGACATACGCTGCCCCGGCCCGGCTGAGGGGTGAGACGGCGGTACGCTGCTCTGGTCTGGCTGAGGGGTGAGATGGCATTTTGTATGTGGATTTTCTTGTTATAAAGGTAGGCATGTACTTGTTAGCGGCGCGAAATTTTTACGGTTTTGCCTGATAAAACCCAGAAATATAGGCGGTGTGCCTTGTTGAGGATAATAAGCTAAAAATGATATTCATTCAATTAAGCGTTACGACGAACCGATGACGATTACTATGGCTTCGTTATGACGATGACTACCGATGTGACGCCGCGAAGCGGCGTGAAAATGTTAATTTTAGGTCCTGGAAAACGAAATGTTAATATTGGAACCAGACCGTGAGGTGAGATGGCTTGGGGAGATGGTCCTGGCCTGTTTCCACTATTAGCTCTTCGGTCCAGCGAATTGTGCACCGCTGGAGCAGCTTCCGGGTGCCGAAATCCTCGTCTTTGCGTTCGCGTGGCCTTTTTCGGAACTCGGCAAGCTAGCTAAACATGTAGCCTGCTTGAAACTTAGAAGTAATATTTTATGAAGGGTATGGGCCCTGGGGCCAGCAATTACCGCCAAGGAGAGCCTCAGCTAGACACTTAATGAAATTATTTTTCCCATTTTCTAAATTTGTATAAACAATTGCGAAATTTGTGTCATGCCGCGAAGCGGCGCGAAATTTTCCAGTTTTTGACACTAGATAGTTGGATTTTTACTGCACTGCAAAGGAAATTTTTACGATACATTTGTATTTTTTCCCTTAAAAAGTGTGTGTGTGTGTGGAAGGGGGTCGACCCTCCCCCGCCTTCTAAAAATGGGGGGAGTTTGCCCAGACCTCCCCCTGGGCAGGTCCCCCGACCCTCCCGTCGGCGACGCCCCTGGTTGACAAATATTGCAGCACACACTCTCCTGAGAGGATTTTTTTTTTAAAATTGTTTTGCACTACCATCTCCCCTCCCCCCGAATTCAAAAACGCATCAGACTTATCAAATAACCATTTTGAAACCCAAGAAAACATTGCACCAGGTGGGTCAGAGTACAGCACATTAACGCTCATTATGACCGCGCCGACCACGGATAGCAGGCGCTCCAGCTATAGCAGGCGCTCCAGGCGACGGCTAGCAACCCCTGGGCAGGCTCGAGGGCCCCGTTCACAGACTCAATGGCCTCCTGGATAAGCTTGAGAGGGCCCTGAACAGACTCAATGGCCCCTTGGCAGGCTGAAAGGCCCCTAAGCAGACTCTAATAGCCCCTGGGCAGGTTCGAGAGGCCCCTGAACAGGATCAATGGACCATTGGGAAAGCTCGAGAGGCCCCTGCACAGACTAATGGCCCCTTGGCAGGTTCGAGAGGCCTTTGCACAGACTCAATGAGCCCCTGGGCAAGCTCGAGAGGCCCCTGGGCAAGTTCGAGAGGCCGCTGAACAGATTCAATGGGCGCCTGGGCAAGCTCGAGAGGCCTCTCGGCAGGTTCTAATGGCCCCTGGGCAGGTTCGAGAGGCCCCAAAACAGACTATAATGACCCCCTGGCCAGGCTCGAGAGGCCCCTGAACATACTCAATTGGCCCCTGGACAAATGGACATTCTCTAGAGGCCTCTGGGCAGGTTTTTTGGGCCCCTGAGTGGGCTCAATGGGTCCCAGGGCATGCTCGAAAGGTCCCTGGGCATGTTTTTACGCCCTTGAGTGGGCTCAATGGGCCCATGGACATGTTCGAGAGGCCCCTGGACAGTTTTTGGGCCCCTCGGTGGGCTCAATGGGCCCCTGGACATGCCCAAGAGTCCCCCTGGGCCTGCTTCGAAAGCCATTCAGTGTCTCTGAGGGCCCTTGACATGCACCAGAGTGACCATTGCCTAGTTTGAGGGCTCCTCTGTGACTTTTGGAAAGCCATTTAGCTAATGCAAATGGTATCTGGGCCAATCTCGGCGGGCCCCCTGTGACCCGTAAGGGGGGGGGGGGGGCAAATCACGGGTGGAGTTTCCTATTCAAATGGTGGGGGAACTGTCCCACCAACTTTGTGTTTTGTCCCACCAACTTTTGTCAGATTTGAAGGTTTCCTGGCGTTGAAATGGCCATTTTCACCTGAACCATTGCAAACAACCAGTCTATATGACATCTTGTCCCACCAACTTTTTTTGAAAAGCTCCACCCATGCTTTGTATTGGCTTTGAACTTAGATAGCCATTATATTTGGCCGTTATTGAAATGGCGAAAATACGAAGGTAATTTTCCCCAAAACTTAGCCGTTTTTAAGCAATTTTAATTAACATTTGCAAAATGGGGTCTAGGCTAGTGCCGCCGCTGATTGGCTGACAGACACTTTTTCACCGAATCCCACCTTGTCAGCCAATCAGCGGCGGTCTACAGCTCAATAATGACGTCATCATCCCAAATCGAAAACCTTAATTTGTATAGAGTTAAGCGACTTTTCGAGAGAAAAAATATCACCATCGTTTTCAGCAGCACTTACTTAATATTTTCAACTACAACCAGCGTATATTTGACAACTTTCAGAAAGGTGAAACATTCTCTTTAAGAACTACTTAAGCCTGAGTCTGCACCAAAAAGACATATCGATGGGTCATGGCCGCCATGATACGGCATCACCTTATCAGGATATAGGGACGGCAAATATTCGTTGCGGCACTTGGCTGAGGGGCGGCACCTGGCTGAAGGCGCCACACCAGGCTGAAGGGGCGGCGTCTATCTGAGGGGTGGCACCTGGCTGAGGGGCGGCACCTGACTGAAGGGGCGGCACCTGGCTGAAGGGGCAGCACCTGGCTGAAAGGGCGGCACCTTGCTGAAGGAGAGGCACCTAGCTGAGGGGCGGCACCTAGCTGAAGGGGCGGCACCTAGCTGAAGGGGCGGCACCTTTCTGAAGGGGCGGCACCTGGCTGAAGTGGCGGCACCCGGCTGAAGGGGCAGCATCTTCCGAGGGGCGGCACCTGCTGAAGGGGAGGCACCTGGCTGAAGGGGTAGCACCTGTCTGAAGGGGCGGCACCCGGTTTAGGGGTCGGTATCTTTTTGAGGGGCAACACCTGGCTGAAGGGCGGATCTTTCTGAGGGGGCGGCACCTGGATAAAGGGGCGGCACCCGGTTGAGGGGTCGGCATCTTTGTAAGGGGCAACACCTGGCTGAAGGGCGGCATCTTTCTGAAGGGGCGGCACCTGGATGAAGGGGTGGCACCCTTCTGAAGGGGCGGCACCTGGCTGAAGTGGCGGCACCCGGCTGGAGGGGCAGCATCTTCTGCGGAGCGGCACCTGCTGAAGGGGCGGCACCTGGCTGAAGGGGCGACACCCGGTTGAGGGGGCGGCATACTTTCGAGGGGCAACACCTGGCTGAAGGGCGGCATCTTTCTGAGCGGGCGGTACCTGGCTGAAGGGGCGGCACCTGACTTGGGTGGCGTCCGGTCAGTGGCGGTACTTGGTATGAGACGGCGCCTCGTCGAGGGCGGCACCTAGACGGTGGCGGCACATTGGGACATCCAAAAAAGTGGTACGACTAGTCTGAATGGTCTGTTAGGCGTCGACGCCCCTGCGCAAAGAAGTGATTCTAAATAGTGATATGGCCACTCCAATTTTACGAATGCTTGGCAAGCATGAGTAGTGCAAATGTATTTATTGATCTAATGGGGGGAGTTTCGGGAACCAAATTTTGCAGGTGAAATCGGACACGCTTAATCGACCGATACACACCAAAAACTCCATATTGGCCTGCGAAGTGGCAATTTCCTTTTAACCCGCGCCGTGCTGGTGCTTGGCGTCACCTTCGTCGTGCCGGAGGCGTTTCGACCCCCCCTCGAACTCGGCTCCTATGGAAGTAGACAAAAACCGAAAATACTGTTCGAAAGCTCGTCAAAAATAATTTTGAAATTATTTTTATCACTATTTGGCTCAGGTCAATATTGAGGTCACCAGAGGTCATCAAAGGTCAGATTTTCCAGTTTCAGGGCATTACTGCGCGCCAGCCTCTATTTATTTATTTATTTATTCGTTCTATCACCAACAGAGAATGCCTCCACTTACAGGTGAAGTCAAATACAATATAAACATAAGTTAGTTGCTTGGTCAGATATACATATAAAAATAAGTTAGTCACTTGGTCACAATATCACAGTTGGCTTACATACTTGATGACGATGCGTTTAAAAGCACAGAACGTGTCATTAAAAACGTCAGCATGGTTTGTGCAATTTAAAAAGGCGTTCGCCACACGCGGCAAACGACAAAACATTCCCGACTGCACAGTGATCACACGCGCGCGAGGTTCACCGAACAGTTTGTTGGCGCGAGTAGACCGAGTAGGGGCGTGTAAAGCAAAACTGGAAAGTAGATCCGCGCAGTCGATTTTTTGCCGGAAAATGTTTCGGATAAAGAGAATGTCGTGCTGCGTTCGACGGGAATTGAGAGAGGGAAGCGTGAAATGATGCAGCAAATTTTCGTACGAGAGGGAGGGTGCGTGTCCGGATGAAGTGTGACTGAGTAGCCACATGAGGAATTTGTGCTGAACTCGGTCTACTCGCGCCGTGTGGGTTTTGGCCGCCCCCGTCCAGATCACACTACCGTACTCCAGGATAGACCGTACGTTGGCGAAGTACGCGGTTAACAAAGCTGATCTGCGGAACTTCCCTGGTCTAATACCGGTCTGGAAAGATCGCATGAGAAGACCGAGGGCTCGGTTAGCCCGTTTCACTGCGTGGTCAACATGCCGGGCAAACGTCAGTTTGCTGTCAATAATAATGCCAAGGTCACGGATCCGGTCGACATGCTCTAAAACAGTACCTCCTATGCTATATGCGATCTGGACAGGTGCGCGTCTCAGGGTCACAGTGAACGACTGGCACTTTGACGGGTTAAGCGTGAGACCCCAGCAGGCGGACCAAGCCGTGAGGCGGTCGACGTCGCGCTGCAGCTCCTGACAGTCGGAAGGGGATGTAATCCTACGGAAAATTTTTACGTCGTCAGCGTACATAAGGCAGCTTGAACTGATGGAGGCCGGAAGATCATTAATGAAAAGTGAAAAGAGAAGCGGGGCTAGGAGGGATCCTTCAGGCACCCCAGATACCACCGGTTGCCAGTTCGGCGAGGTTTTGCCGTTCACTATAACTCTTTGGCGTCTATCGGACAGATACGAGACAATCCATTTTAATGCAAAGTCGCGCACGTGAAACGACTGTTTGAGCTTGTGAATGAGTAGCGTATGATTAACGCTTTGAAAAGCGGCCGAATAGTCTGTATATATGGCATCTGTCTGACATCCGGCCGATATGGCCTCCCATGCTGAACGTAAGTAAACGGCGAGGTTCGTCATACATGAGCGTCGAGGCATAAAGCCGTGCTGCTCCGCAGTTATGGCGGGGGACACATGTCTGAACAACTGATCATACACTACACGCTCCAGTACCTTGCCAAACAATGGGAGCAATGACACCGACCTATAATTGGATGGAAGCTTCTTGTCACCTTTTTTAAAGATAGGAACGATATTGGCACTTTTCCACCGTTTTGGAAAGACACCCGACGCGACTGAGGCCCGACACAGTATACCCATAGGCACGGCCAGCTCCTCGGCACACTCAGCAACAATGCGAGCGCTAACATTGTCTGGGCCACATGCTTTGTAGGGGGACACAGCCTTCAGCGCGGCGAGAACAGCGGAGTCGGTGACATAAAAATGAGCGAGATTGTCAAGCGAGTACGCCGGCGCGGGTGGCAGCCGGGTAACGGCAGGATCGGTAAACTTGGCTGCAAACGAGTCATTTAACAGCGTGGCCCTAGCCTCATCACAGGTCACCCGGTCACCGTCAGACGAGATAAGAACGGGAGATACCGATGGGAAATACTCTCTCCTGAAGTCGCAATTACACACTGGTGGTATGAACTATACAGCACAGCGTCGCCCAACTGACTGCCTTGAATCCCTGCCTACTATCGATCGTGCCGTGGTGAGTATTTGCGCTCGGTGGCACGTCATTCGGTAACCAAAATTTTGGTATACCAAAAAAATACCAATACCGAATTGGTTATTGGTTGGTCAGACAACAAATTCTTGGTTTTTTATCGGTCAACCAAGTGAGCGGCATACATCAGCCTGATCACGTTTTTCCAGGGATTTGGGCAGGTTTTTCAGGTTTTCGTAATTTGAAATGAGAATGTGAGGCATTTAATTTGGATTCTGATCATCGATACTATTACTGAGATGTTTCTCTAAAAATGTGCATACATCAGCAGAGTTTCGTTTGTCAACCTCTTACAACAATATTTAAAATCGGTCAATAATCGGTCATTTTCAGGTTGGGAAAAATCGGTTTGGTTTTCGGTCAGCATAGCTGCCATGCAATTGGTATCGGTTTGGTAAAGTTTCAG
The DNA here is from genome assembly GCA_036785665.1 of Chirona hameri. Lineage (NCBI taxonomy): Eukaryota > Metazoa > Arthropoda > Thecostraca > Balanomorpha > Balanidae > Chirona > Chirona hameri. The sequence continues at coordinate 2,014 of JAXIVJ010018007.1, read as the reverse complement.
GAATTTTCTGAAAGTGACATCACTAGTGAGTTCTGAATCACTACATACTCCGGCTGTCATGTAACGGACGTGACGGGGGAGCGGACATGATGGACGCGACGGGCATGACGGACGCGACGGGCATGACGGACGCGACGGGCATGATGGACGCGACGGACGCGACAGACACAATGGACGTGACGGACACAACAGACGCGAGGGGTGCGACGGACGCAACGGACATGACGGACATGACGGGCATGACGGACGTGACGGGCGCAATGGAAGCGACAGACACAATAGACGCGACCGACGCGACCGACGCGACCGACGCGACCGACGAAACCGACGCGATTGACACAACGGACGCAGCAGACGCGACGGACGCAAAGGTGCTCCGCGCCTCGCGCGCGAGCCGGCCAGGCGGCGGCGGCGGCGGCGGCGGCGATGATGGCGGCGGCGGCAGCTGACAGGCACCCAGTCTCGGCGCGACACCTGTGTTCTGTTCTTCAATTCGAACTTGCGCGGCTGCCGCTGTCGGCGCGGGGAGGGGATGACGCGCGATGACGTCGGATGCCGCGTGATGACGCACCCGTGGCCGCGACCCAGCGCCGCTGCCCAGAGGCACACACAAGGGGGGGGGGCACACGGGCCCGTGCCCCCTTAGGAAATGCGGGGCCCCTCTGAGGCGGCCCCGTAGGTCCCCTCTGAGGCGACCCGTGGGGCCCCTGTTTGGTTGTAATACAAAATCCGGATTTGTTATACAAATAAAAGTCAAAGTTTTACATTTTATATTTGCATCCCAAGGGCCCAGAGGCGCACACAAGAGGGGCACACGGGCCCGTGCCCCGTCATGAAACGCGGGGATCATATGAAGCGGCCCGGTGGGCCCCCTATCCAGTTGTATTACAACAACAACACAAATCCGGATGTATTTTTTTACAAATGAATAGTTAAAATTTGTATTTTTCTGTTTTCATCCGAATGGGCGAACTGCAAAAATATAGAAAGCCAAGTTATCGTGAAAATGTGTAACGAGTCGAAGCTCTAAGGAGAAAGAAGATAAATATATAAAATAAGACAAGAAGTGTACCTCATACCAGAGGCACATACAAGGGGACACACTGGCCCACGTATCCCCTCCTCCCTTATGAAATGCGGGCCCCTCTAAGGCCCGGTGGGCCTCTGTCCGATGGTATTTTTTGGGGTTATAAGAAGGCAATTCGGATGCATTTTTCAGAAATGAAACGCGAGTTTTTGTTTTCTATTTTCAGCTTACGACTGTCCGCGGCCCGTGCCGTAATGCGCCAATATGCATCCGTGAATCCATTCAAGCGTGCGTTCGGTATCTGGAAAATGTTTTCCTTTGGATATTCTCCGCTGGATAATTATCGCTCCGCAGAGCGTTCGGTATATGCAAGGATATTATCCATCGGCTTTGTGCGTGCGCTGTAAAACACGTATTTAATTCAACTCAGGCGGGGAATTGGTATTTGTCGACCTTAAAAGTAACAGGAATTACTTTGAGAACACAACATGTGCAAAAACTAAAGTTAAAAGACAGGAAATGGCCGCCGGTGAACGCAGCGGCAGTCCGCTGACTGCGATGAAGGGATAATATCCAAGCGACCCTGCTCCGAAAATTTTCCACGATTCTTGCCCGAGACGGAAAATTATCGGGGATGATTATCCGTTTTCCAGATACCGAACGTGATCCTTGACATGTCAATATTGATGTCACCAATATCACCAAATGTCAGTTGGTCATATATGGGTGTCCTGAGAAAAAAGTTTTGCCTCGAGAAATAGGAGCTAGCAAAGCGCCGAAAAAAATACATTCAGAAAAAAATCATTCGAAAGATATTTAACCCGCGCCGCCGCCGCCGTGCCAGGGGGGTGTGTGTTTAGACGCCCCCCCCCCCCAAGGTTTTTCGGGGATAGCAGAAAAACGGCGGCGCGCGGCGGCACTGCGCGCCGCCATTTTTTTGCACAGTTCTTCTGGCATCAATTACCACATTATGTGCAATGCTTAACC
>JAXIVJ010018006.1:0-24581 GCA_036785665.1 Chirona hameri | reverse complement strand
CACCTACTTTCGGAAGGTGGTTACGCCTATGGTGGCACCCGCAGACGTCGAAATGAACACAAATAATTCTCGATTAAAAATGGCTTGATTTGTAGTGATGCATTCGTTTTTTTTGTATACGCTGAAACATGCAGCGCTCAGGAAGTACTCCCTTTTGGCGGATTCGAGAAAGGAGATCATGTATAATTGAATAAAACTTAATTTTTATGCTGGCATGCATGGAGGCCTGGCAATTTGTATGGGGGATTAAAAGAACTAAAAGGACTATGTTACTACCACGCGTGTTCCCGTACCGTTTCATATTTCAAACCTGTTTTAACTTTACCAGTGCGCGCCCGCTCGGTCATCGCCCAAAAAGGCGTTTTACTGGTTTATGATTCAACTCAACATTGCCGATGTCACTTGTCAGTAGAATTTCGATAAGCTACAATGTTTGTAATATTTTTTCCTTGATAATTACTAACGCTATACATGTTAAATGTTTCCTGCAGCACCCAACTGAATTGTGTTCTACGATTTCGTTGTATCTTTTTTAGTTCACAGCAATTTTAGTCGGTTTCTGAGACGAGCAGTGCTGGCGTTTTTGGTCTTTTTCACGAACTCATCCAATCAGAAAACTGAATGCAAATATTAACCCAAGTATAGGCTTAATATTCCAAATGCAACTGGTCTGTTTGTTTACAATATCAAATGTCCGATTCCAGCCATGCAGAGATGATGGGTCACTATACAATCATCAGCTTGTTCGGACGCTACTATGTACTATGTACAAGTTCGTAGTCGCGTCATTCATGCTGGTGAAATCGGCTTATGTCTGATATCACTACGTCAGAGCTGCCGGCATGCATGTTTTCCAAAAATAATTCCTGTCCTGTGCGGTTTTGTTTTTATGTGAATGGAATGGAAGTCTGCTGGGATTCAGAAGCATATGAGATGCATAATGCACAATGCACACGGCAAACAGTTATTAATTGTTCTAGATGAAGCAGTGAAAGGTTGTTGTAGGTCCCATAGGTGTCGATTTGTATACCTTTGGGGTGGCCCTCGGCCCCCCAATGTTGAGTTCCCCCCCAATGTTTTTGGCCGCTGGTGGATCCAAGAGGGGGCCAAGCCTTCCACACCGCCTGAAATCGGCAAACAAATTGACATGTTTCCTATTTCAAAAGAATATCTAAGCAGCTTTTACTAAGAAACGTTTGTTTTAAATAACCTCTTCATATATAAAGAGGCGAAATCCGGTGAATTTAATATACATGTGTGAGACTCTTAGGGATTTGCTCCCAAACCAACTTTTTTGCCTTTCTGGATCCGCCCTCGTCTCTGGCCTCAGATTAGGTACCTGAAACATATAGGTTTCATTCGCAGTGATTCATGGAAAACCAAGCTTCTGATAATTTGTTTAGTTCTACGAACTGTAGACTACCTAATACTACCTTGGTCACGTCGCACGACGAAACCGGGGGGAATATCGGTGAAGCAATGCTTCTCTCCTATGTGAAGTTTTTAGTTGTTTCTTTCTCTTGCGATCTGGAGGCATTGATTTGGAAGACGTATTTTAGCGCCGATTTGAGTTTGGGCATGTAAATAGTCTCAGTGCTGCGTGATGCGCGTGAAATTTCCCCTCGTACCCAGGCACGTAGCCAAGGGGGGGGGGCGGTGGCGCCCCCCCCCCCCTTATAAGTATATATATACATACATATAAGTCACATATAGTCCCATATAATAACGTAATTGGGGATGGGTCCGCTTGACCTGACCTATACTATAGGTCAGTTCTACCTCAGGTAACGGCTGTAGGTGTATAACCGCGACTCCGAATGTTCCCGGTTGAAACAAAACCAGAGAAGGTGCGCAAAGAATCAATAATACGATGCCCGGTAGACATGCAAATGACGGCGCTCCGCGAGGCCGTTCTTTATATTCCCAAAGAATCTTTGAGCGTGTTAAAAAACTAGCAATATGGAGGATAAAGTTTGTCCCCGCATGAAATGCTGGCAATACTGCAACAGTGGTATTGCCAGTCAATGGCGTAAATTTCGAACGCTGGGGGGGGAGGGGATATCGGCCCTTGGTTATCTTTCGAACCAATGAGCGCAGCGAGACGCGCAAGAAGGCATTCGAAAGCTCTCAATAAGACGCATTTAAATTAGGCTAGTTTGTATTCGGGTGAAATATCAGGTCACGGTAAGGTCAAAGGTCAAAATCGAGGTATTCGAGTGTATGGGCCATTCTTTCCATCCCAAGTCTTCTAGTGCGACTATTATCACCTTAAGTGCTCTTAAAGGTAAAATTAACATTCCGCATGAGCAAAAGTGAGAATTTTGGCAAAGATCACGGTCAAGGTCAGGTCACAAAAGGTAACTATGCGCAAACAAAATATACGAAAGCCATGCGACACATGTTTAATGGATTATTTTACACGTATAATTCGATCGTGATAGTCGTTTTACCACCTGGCCTCATTTCAGTGAAGTTAAAACTCGTGTGTAGTGACGTCACTAAATTCGCTATATCTCGATTTATTTTTCTCTCGACAAAATTGCTTCATTTATGTACAGAAGTCGTAAAGTCGGTGTAGGAGAAGGTTCCAAAATTTTACGTTGATGTCGCTATTGGTTTTTGAGCTATTGCGAAAATACGTCAGGGGAGGTATTCCCCCCCCCCGTCCAGTCAATGTAAGTTAATGTAACAATGTGTGTTAACATTGCCGTTTTACTAAGTAAGGTTTCCAAGTAGGGCCTCGGGCCTTCTGGAGGATGCAGACCGGCTAAAAACGTTGGTTTGAGGGGCCGTCCGACAGAAGTCCAAAACTCATGAGATTTCGTCTGTTTTTGCATTGTGAATTTATTAATTAATACTCCCTTTGTCAAGTTGCCTATAATTTATTTTAAGTGGGTAAAGTCATGACGCTGATCGGCTCCCCTTGGATCCGTCCCTGTTCGCCCCCCCCCCCCCCCAATCGTTAAAAAAATATACACCGTTGATAGGTCCTTAGGTATTACCACCACTAAAATACGAGAAAATAGAATGACAATGTTAAGCTGAAATGCATTGGATGATCATGTGACTGCTTGTTTGCAAAAGCCAGCCGTCCTGTCTGACTGTAAATGTGTTCTTTGAAGTGCCGAACTTCTGCCATTTCTTTGTGGCTAAAAGTATCCACACTGGTAAGTAGCAAGCACCATAAGTCACACAAGTCTTGCCTCCGGTTGGCTTCCTGATAGGGTCATGGCCCCTCGTTCCCGGATACATCACTGTTCCCCTCTCCCGCTAACCCATGCCTACCCATTAGGCACTCGGCAGATGACCGATCATCTGCCGAGTTATTACTCTTCTCCGATTCATATTTGTCTGAGCCGCCTCCCACTTCTGCAGGTGGCGGCAGGGACAGGACGCGGGTCACCAGCGTGACCCCTCGCCTCACCAGCAGCCACCCCCGGCGGTCAGAGCCGGTGACCCGCCGGACCTGACCTGACCCCACCTCTACCCCCAGGAGACAGCCAGCAGACCGTCAGCCTCGACGAGGACGCCGCAGGGCGCATGCGCCCCACTCACCAATCAGCGGAGCAGGCGGCTCGCCGGCGCGCCGGCCCGTTCCGCGCCGACCCGGTAAGTTATCTAATATGCCTGGATTGCACTGGTGGCGCGGCGCTGCCCGTTGCCCGTGTTGAGTCGGCGTGCGCCCGCGCGGAGCGGCCCCAGTGACATGTCGAGCGTCGCGCCCCAGTCGGCCGTCGCCGGCCGCCTCTGAGCGTCTGTGCCGTCCGAGCCGAGCCGCCGCCGCGCCGCGCTCCAGCTCACCGTCAGTCGAACAGCGGACACCTGCGCGCCCATGAGCTCCGCGTACCCGGCGGCCACGTCTGCGGCCGGCGCGCGCGAGGTCGGAGTGGTGAGCCCGCGCGTGGCCGCGCCGTCCTCTGCCACCGCCGACGCCATGGAGCGGCCGCGACCCGGCCTGCCCGGCTCGGCGTTCGCCGTGTCCCAGTACAGCCGCCCGCCGCCCGGCTACGGCCTGGTGCGACCGCCGCCGCCGCCCCCGCAGCCGCCGCCGCCCGCTTACGGCTGGTTGCCGGCCCGGCTGGGCGACACCGGCGGAGAGGAGTACGAGCGGGCCCTGCAGCGCTACAGCCGCGCCCACGCAGACCTGGCGCTGCGACAGCACTGGCTGCACACCTTCCGACAGAACGTGAGTGGCGGCGCCGCCCCCGCCCGCGCCCGCGCCCCGCCCTCACCCACACTCACGCGGTTCCATTACGTCACACTCTCCAAACTTCTCTGATCAGACTCTGAGCTACCTCCTGGCTGGTGCCCGTGGTGCGACTCGGTGCTCACGGGTCGCTCAGGTGACTGTGATGCCGTGCGCCATCGGATGGTACCCCGGACAGCTGTCCCCGAGCTCCGTCCGCTCAGCTCTAATCGCTTCAGACCAAGGCTACGTTGTGCGCCCGTGCTCCCCGCGGACACAGAGCACGCCACCTGTCCGGCACTCAGGCCGGCCGCGGCCGGGTGCGCCCGGTCACGGGGAGATGATTGGTGTCCGGGCGGTAAGGGCGGAGCTGGCGATGTCAGTACGAGCAGCAGCCGCGCGCGGTATCCCCGCCACAGGCTCAGCAGCCGCGCGCGGTATCCCCGCCACAGGCTCACTCAGATCTGTGTTCGCTGTGAGCGTGACCTTTACTCGGGTGAGATCTGATGTGAAGTGACTCGTTAGCAAGTCAAATAAACAAGCCAGCGGACCGAGAAAGATCAATGCGCAAACCGACAATTATAAATAATTAGAAGGTATTTCTTTTGACATTGGCTATGGGTTAGTGGCAGTACGGCTGCGTTTTTGTTTTGCTATACCTTATACATTTGATACATATGCATGAACCTGGTAAACTTATTGGATAATAATGTTTTTCCATTCGTTTTTAACTGCAATTTAGGGAAGTAGATCGAAGATACATTTTATACAAATGAAATACCTACTATCCTTTTAAAATAAAGCGAACTTCACGCAAACTTTGCAGGAAGCATAGTGCTGCTGCGAATAATATGTTGATAAAAACATGATACAGTTTTGATCTTATTTATCAGCGCTAGTGGTGCAAAAATTAGCATTACTAAGACTGTGTTTGACATGTTTGTATATCATATTTTATCTAACCATAGTAAGCGTGCAAGTTGCATTGGACTTAAATCAGTATTGTATCGGTCAATATCATTTAAACAACATTAACACATTGGCAAAGGACTGTACCCAAAACTATAGGTATTTAATTGTTTTCGTAATAATTAATTTTGTTAACACCTGGGAGGATAAGGTAATGTTAATACTTTGTTTTCATGAAATCACACATAATACAGCAACATTCAAGCGAAACTGGAAATCAACAAGGTCATCCACATAAGCATTATTCCTGCAGGAAAACATTTGTATAGTTGCTAATTATTTGAGCTATCAGTAAGGCATATGATGTGAATACACTCAGTTTGTTGTAAACTTGCGATGTGTTTTCTCATACATTGTGTAAATAGCATTACAGTACAGTGTATTGCATTGTAAGCAGTTGTATACTGACTTACATGATCTGATGCATTGATGTAAATGAGGACGCTGGATCTTGGACTACATATACGATTATCTGTAATAACTGTATATACCTTTGTTGGTGTATGCCCTAACCCTCGCCCTACGGGAGCTTTTTTCACCTTCGCCCTATTGGGGGGAGGGGGGGGGGGCCTGACAGGCCCCCCTGTTAACTTCCAAACCAAGCAACTTAGAGCAATGCGGTAAGAACCAGCATGTTATGTTGCCTGTCATGAGAGGAATCTAACAGTATGCGATTTTTAGGTTTCAGGTCAACGGGTAACCTTCCAGGTCAAGTGAATGACCTCGGATTTACCACGTCCAGAACAGCGATTTTGCTCTTCAGAAACCCTCAAAATTATACATTGATACATGCAAATAAAAAGGCATGTTCCTAGACCAGTTTTGGCTCAGAAATACAGAAGAGGTAATTATTTGTTCGTATCTTGTCACAAAAAGTCAAAAAAGTTGTTAAAAAAATGACGTCAACAGTTTCTTACACTTAGGGAGCCATCACTCAGTCAAAAATGAAGATATTGCTTTGAAATTTGGTATGGGTATTGTCCATACTCAGTTCTCTCACATATATTCTGGTTTTTCTAACATCTTCGAAAATTGTATTTTGTGGGGATTTAAAAAAAAAAAGTTTTATTTTTATTTTAGGGGTCAAAAATCCAAATTTGATAAAATCTTAGATTGCCATTTTAAAGAGAATGCCATTTTGTATCCTTGGTGAATTGCGTTTCAAATTTCCTTTAAAACTCTGTTTTCTACCATTTGTCAAATATTTTCCTTTTTTTCCACCAACATGACGTCATCAAAACATGATTATCTCCCAAACTACTTAACTAATTTAAATTAAATTGTAACAGCATACGTATAATTGTTGTAAACTCAGCTACCGAAAATTTCAGCAAGATGCGCCGCACGTGTAAAAAGCTATTCAAGAAAAACCTCAGGGGGCCTGTCAGGCCCCCCCCGTAGGGCGAGGGTTAACCTTATTCCCTGCGGGGCAGATTCTGCCCCCCCCCCCCGGTGGGTTTTCACTTGCAGCTTCTAAACCGTTAGGCCTAGCGTCTTTAAACTTTGTGACTTTTCCCAACTTTGAATGGCGCGTGTTGTGTCAAAATTTCGAGAAAAAAATCGGTCCAGCAGAGGCGGTGCCAGGCTCCTGTTTTGGGGAGGGTGTTTCGAATGCGGTTTTGTGGCGCATACTTCCTCCGTGGTTTGCAGTGCAATAAATGAGTCAAACGATTTAATTGCAATATACATCATAGATACTGGGATTGTACATATTTTGGGGCAGAGGCGCACTCAGGTACAAAAAAAAATGGGCGGCGATGCCCTCTCAAATTAGGTCCAACTTCAAATTAGTAAGATGATCAAAGCGTTTCGCGCATGGTGCGCCCCACGTTGTTTTCCTGGATCCGTCTATGCTCAATATATTAAATTTAACAAATTACAGCATATAATGCCCACATGTGACGTTCATGTCGTCCCAAACAATCACGAACAGCACATATTTTTTTAAATAAGCCCCCATTTTACATCCCCTGAATACGCCTATGATTTTGTTTTTGTTTTTTGTCTTTTTATATATTGAAGACCAGTACATTTGAAGCTCAAAAACGTGTTGGGCATGAAAATCGGTCAAACCGCATGGCCGCAATGACCTTTCAAAAAACACCCCATATTTTCGATTGTTTTGCCCCCTTGCCTCCCATTTTTAAACAAAGAAATTTCGGGGTCCAAAAAGAGAGATCTTGTCATGACGAATCGAATGGCGTTTTCCCCATTGAAATCGACCGAGCGGTTCTCGAAATCTCTGGGGGGGGCAGAATCTGCCCCCCCCCCCCCGCCGCAGGTTAACGTAATTCTAGCCGCCCGCAGGGAATAGGGTTAAGGTATCAGCTTTGTTGGTATATACCTTAAGGTATATCAGCCTTTGTTGATAACAAAGGCTACATGATGATGCACGTTAAACATTCCTATATACATATAAAATGTTGGCTTTTACACATTCTTCGTTACAAATGGTTGCTGCTGATTTCCATAGATATTTGGCGTTGTATCAATTTTTCAGCGAGTTAGCGTGAAAACATACATCCTATGACTCAGATACATCTATAAACCTGATTATTGTAACTTGCCTATGATGGACAGGGGACACAATCACATCTTCCCTGACGCCGATGCAAATATTTGTGTGTTTGTTGAGCGAACACCGCTTACCTCATTGTTCTCATTACGTTCTGCTCCGTGGCCGTCACATGCAGAACTGCAGCAGCGCTCGGATGAGCCAGCTGGGGTGATAACTGTGGGAGCAGTGCCGGGTTTAGCAGTGATGGGTGCTATCACTCCTCGCCATGCGAAGGAGTGATGCACTCGTCATCACTCAGTCATATCACACTGGACGACATGACAGGTTGGTTTATGTACAATACTCAGCGATATCACATTGGACGACATGACAGGTTGGTTTATGTACAATACTCAGTGATATCACATTGGACTACATGACAGGTTGGTTTATATACACTACTCAGTGATATCACATTGGACTACATGACAGGTTGGTTTATGTACACTACTCAGTGATATCACATTGGACGACATGACAGGTTGGTTTATGTACAATACTCAGTGATATCACATTGGACTACATGACAGGTTGGTTTATGTACAATACTCAGTGATATCACATTGGACTACATGACAGGTTGGTTTATGTACAATACTCAGTGATATCACATTGGACTACATGACAGTTGGTTTATGTACAATACTCAGTGATATCACATTGGACTACATGACAGGTTGGTTTATGTACAATACTCAGTGATATCACATTGAACTACATGACAGGTTGGTTTATGTACAATACTCAGTGATGTAACATTGACAGGTTGGTTTATGTACAATACTCAGTGATATCACATTGGACTACATGACAGGTTGGTTTATGTACAATACTCAGTGATATCACATTGGACTACATGACAGGTTGGTTTATGTACAATACTCAGTGATATCACATTGGACTACATGACAGGTTGGTTTATGTACAATACTCAGTGATATCACATTGGACGACATGACAGGTTGGTTTATGTACAATCCTCAGCGATATCACATTGGACTACATGACAGGTTGGTTTATGTACAATCCTCAGTGATATCACATTGGACTACATGACAGGTTGGTTATGTACAATCCTCAGTGATATCACATTGGACTACATGACTGGTTTGTTTATGTACAATGTACATTCATTGGACTTTATAGATACGCGCCTTACTCAACCGGTTTGTTGAAACGTTTTGTGTATAGCCGGTGGCTATTCTTCTGTGATTCATATGTCATCGCAAGGCATTATCGTTTTGCACTGTTCCATTTCAATAAGCATGGAGCACTGAACAAATCTGGATAACTGTCTCCTATAAATCGTATTTACTACAGGAGTCTTTGTAGTCCCTGCGTTCGCATTATGGCGGCCACCGGACACGGTCGCTTGCGAGGAACTGGACGACGTTCCTGCGCTGAATCGAGCGTGTGTCGGTCGTAGCAGTTAGTCACAGAGACCCGGCCATACAGTCCAGTTTGTATGCATTATGGAAGTCATACAGGATAGTTTGTGTGGGGTCAAGCAGGCCAGTTTGTCGCGCAGAATGCGAGACCATGCAGTAATTGCAATAAAGCTGAGCGTGTACAACTCGTGACTCGTTTGCCAACATATGAAATGGCCCGGCGCTTTTACTGGAATTGTGGTGTGCACACAGACCACGGCTGTCTGGTTGATTTATTGCATGTAACCCGCTGCAATGACCCGTTGTTGCGCGCGCGCTGTCGCCAACATGAGGCACTCCGGCTACAAATTACGCCGTACGACGGCTGCATCAGGAAATTAGCCTCCAGTTTCGTCCTAATGTCGCCCTGTCGGTATTAAAAGTAACAGAAAGTGCTATGTGTTCGGATTACTTGAATCCTTTGCCTACAATGGTAACAGTAGTTTTGATCAGAAGTCGACTTGGACTGAGATTTATTTAAATATCATGCCTCTTCAATAGTGTTTACTCGCATGCCCTGCTCGTGTTGATCGGCTGTCTGACCCAGCGGGCAGGCCGCGCCAATGACACTTGGCTCGCTTCACCGGCCAACTGGAAAATTACCCTCGGCCGGATTTTATTAATTGAACATGCACCGGCGGCCTGCCCGCAGTGCAGTGGCTGCCTGTCTACCGCCCTCCCCTCCCCCACGCCGGTGTCCCCTCCCCGCGTGTGCCCACTGCGATGGGGTACGGTACCGGGCTGCCGTGGCACGCTTCGATGATGATCCAGTGTTTGGTCAGTGGCCTTCCGTCCCCACACACAACCACCGCCGGTAAACATCATTCCCGGCCACAAATATTAACTCTTTGCCGCTTTAATTTCCTGCATCTTGGAGTTAATCAATTACCGGCGGGGTCTGTTGGATGCGCGCCACCCGCCGAGCGCGCGCCGGGCGAGCCTCCCCTCCGCGGCCCCCTGGGGCTCAACGGGCACGCTTTGATCCCAAAAACAATTTACTTGACAGTCAAAGAGCTGCTCACGAAAGGAATTCACATTTGCTTGGAGATCATGGGATCAAAAATGGCTGTCAGGCGGCGAATTATGTTGATATTGCCCCGGACGTACTGCCGCGTAACAATAACCCGAGTTGAATCGTTTGATGGCGGAAGGTCTACGAGCCTATCCTTGCAGCCCAGTATTGTAATAAAGGAGCACGCAGTGATTTTACAGTGCAGTGTCTGTTTTTATTCGCTGTTTTATCCTGTGACAAGGCTTTGTCACAAACCTACTTGATACATCCGAATGTTTTGGTGCCACAGCGCTGCGCAGGTAGAGAATAAGATGCAACAACGACAACATTAGTATTTTTGGCTAAAGTTAATTCAGCATCAAGACTAAAGCATTCGTTCGAACACTATGTGCGGTGAGTAGTCTTTGTTTATAATTAGACGGTATAGAACATGAGTCTTTTTCACGCCACAAAAGGTCTGTTTAACGCTAGACCGTGTAACATCTTTGACGGCATGTTAATTTTTTTTAAAGATACCAACATCGTAAATGGCCCACACGTATTCAGCTAAAGGCCTTTGAGTGTATCCGTTATTCCTCAGCGGTATAGGTCAATATATCCCAATCAACATGTCGGCAGACGCTTATTTTAACTTGCAGGCGGTTAGCGGCTTGTCACTTGTCACTTGTTTGTCCAGCTGTCGGCACAAATATAAGAGGTCGTTTCTTTCGGGAGGGGAACACAGAACGATGCGCTCTGCTTGTTTCGATAGTCCAACATTGTATCAACAACGCCGACCGTGGGCGACAGGCTGGTTAGCGAGGTACCCGGCGAATGGTGCAAGTGTGCAAGCAACCACTGCACACAATATAGAAGATATTGAACAGTGAAAGTAATTCAAAATGAATACAAGAATGGTTCCTTGGATTACGTTTATTTAATAAATGTATACATGCAGCCGATTGCTGGAGATAAACATGTGCGTTTACGAAGGAAGCATTAGCCTCAACGTTCGGTACATTTAGTTGAACTACACGACATAAAATAGGTGCAATAAAATAGATGCAATAACGTGCAGGTTTGACTGTTTTTCGAAACTATTAATGAATCTTGGTGGGGTAGCGGCCTGCCATATGAACGCAGGCTTATGTAGGCCACGCGAGCAGTAGGTACTCTGCATTGCCAGCAGGTACTGGAATTCGCCCCCCTCCGCTCGCTGATTGGGTGGCCTTATAATCTAATCCTCTGCCATCTCCAGCAATCAACCGGGCCTGATCAGCCGGTTCTACCTTGCCAGTCGGTTCTCCATTGTGAGCTTCTGTAGCAGCATGCGGCGTTGATGGATGCGCTTGACGAATCTCCTCAGTCGGAACAAGATGGATTTTTGACTGAGCGGCCATTCTTGGCAGTCGGAGCCCCGGCATCCAGCGGAGAGGCGTGGCGATCGCTTCATGCCATATTCCATTCCTGTCGCTACGTCACTCACATGTGTATGAACCTAATTAAGCTTAACTTTCTGCATATCGTATGCAAACATGTAGTATCGAGCCGCGCAGTGCGCATGCCAGGATCCTGTCGAGCTGACATGCTGAAGCATTCAGTGCGCCCAAACTCTGAATGATGACAATGCAAAACATGTGTTCACTATATTTAGACTTGAAACCAACTGAGCTCGATTTCCGGCTAATTCCGTCATACATAAAACCTCCACCAATTATCCCACCGATGTGCTTGCTTCGCAGCCAAGCGGCGGGTTTCCAAGGCCGCCCCACCTCAGCCCGGAACTGACTGGCCATCTGCATGTAAACACGACTTTGCGCACCGTCGCCGTTTCTCGCCCTGCTCGCTGCGCCCCGCTAACGGCCGTGTTTAACGGTGCTAACCAGCAGTGTATTACGGCTGAGCGCAGAATCGTGAGCCCCGCGACGCGTCTTTAATTAACCCCTGCCGGTGGGCGCGCGTCAATAAGCAACTCATTAGCGCTCGTTACCGAGAACCGTGACGGCGTGAGGACGAAATGGACGGGCGGAGTCGAGAAGCGACCTGCGAGAGAATGGTGCCCGCGGCGGGAGACGAAACGGACGGGCGGAGTCGAGAAGCGACCTGCAGGAGAATGATGCCCGCGGCGGGAGGACGAAACGGACGGGCGGAGTCGAGAAGCGACCTGCAGGAGAATGATGCCCGCGGCGGGAGGACGAAACGGACGGGCGGAGTCGAGAAGCGACCTGCAGGAGAATGATGCCCGCGGCGGGAGGACGAAACGGACGGGCGGAGTCGAGAAGCGACCTGCGAGAGAATGGTGCCCGCGGCGGGAGGACGAAACGGACGGGCGGAGTCGAGAAGCGACCTGCAGGAGAATGATGCCCGCGGCGGGAGGACGAAACGGACGGGCGGAGTCGAGAAGCGACCTGCAAGAGAATGGTGCCCGCTGTTTCGAGTTTAACAGACGTGAATGTACAAAACGGCTACGGAGGGAGATAATTTCAGCTTGGGGCAATCGCCGGTACAGAAATCCAGCGAACTTGATGCACGAGTACCACCAAACTTGAGTTGCTGGATGGAATACACGCCTACAGCGCTTCGTCAGTTTGTTTTTACCTCAAGCCATGTCTCGCCGACTTGACAGACCCCGCGACGTCTGCCGCTCTCCCTTCTCGTCTGCGGCTGCGAGCTTGTATAATGTCTAACCCTTTCATTCGCCGCCGCCGCCGCCGCGCGTGGATCAGATTCCTGGCTACTCTTCCCACCTGGGAGACGCCCGCCGTGCAAAGTCAAAATTGCCCCCAAATTAGATCAGGCCGACGGCCGGCGCGCGGGATCCTTGTCACGAGCAGTTAGATGCTCATAAGTTATGAGAGGCGCGGCCGGCGGCGCTGCTCAGCCCGCCTCACGCAGTCGAGGGCGACGCACCGCCTCAGACAGACCGGTGGTTATCGCGAGGTGCGGTGGAGGGACCGGGGGGGGGGGGGGGGTACAACGGACCCCCTCCCGTGGAACACCGGTACAGCACTGGACAGGGGAACGGCGACACTGGACGGGTGCCTAAAAAAAATAATTAGGTGTACACAGACTACAGGCGTCGAGTGCGGACCGCCATGCGACGAACTGGGGCTCGCCGAGCCGTAATTGACCCCCTCGGAGTTTTTGTCGCCGGTTATTGGCACGCAGGTGGGGCGGCTGGCGAGGGGGCGCCACCGGTCCGGAAATCCAACAACGCCAAACGGCCGGCCGCCGAATACACAGACAAAAAGCCGTGGGAGAGATGAGCTGACTGTCATCGCTGGCCAGCCTGTCAGACGCCGCCTCCGATTGGCCCGCCGCCGCGGTGACGGCGGCTGATTGGCTGCCACGGTCGCCATGGCAACGGGACGGTCACCGGAATGACACACAGGTGATGCTCGGCCGACCGAGCCGAGTCCAGACAATGGCAGCAGCCCCCCCGCCCCCCGCCCCCCGCCCCCGATCCCAACCCGGCTCCCGTACCGTTTTGGCCAGATGGCCAGTCTCGGTTGAAGGACATCGTGTCGGATTGCCGCAAGTGTTTTCGGGGATGGCTGTTGTGAAGGGATCGTCGGAGGAGGGGGGGGGGGGGGGGGGGTAGCTTGCCAGATACATACCCTGGATTCCAGTGACTTTACGACCAATCACAGTGCCGTACAAGGAACTATCAGGACACGGGGTGGTAACTAGCAACTGCCAGTTGCCACGCGACTGGCCACTGCCACGCGAGCGCATTCCACGCGTCACTCGCAGGGCGCTGTGTGGGGCTCGCGTGGAGACATGGCTCGAGTACCCACAAATATGCCGCGACATGGCGGCGACGAATGCCGGCACCAGACCGAACCGCGGCGCGCGCCGTGTACGCTGGCGCTGTGGCCTGCTGAGGGCTGACGCCAGTGTCGTTTCCTGCTGAGGCCCCCTACCGGTAGGTCTAGACTCCAGACCACTGTGGTCACCTGAGAGAGCTGACACCAGCTCGGAAGCTGGCGAAGACCCGCTGCTGTTCCAAGCGGCGGTCCATTGTCCACTGATGCATCATAGACCGTGTCAGTTGATTTTCCTCGAGTGTCACTGGGCTCGGGGGCCGCGATGCAGTGACCGCGCTTCTGCCCTCTACGGATGCTCTGGGCAGGTTTTAGCCATGTATCCATACCTGGGCCTGTCCATCGAGGTCAGCACGGGTGGAGGTTCCTATTCAAATAGTGGGGCCACTGCCCTACCAACTTTACGTTTTGCCCCTCCAACTCTTGTCAGATTTGGAGGTCATCCGGCATTAAAATGGTCATTTTCACCTCAACCAAACAAAACAACCAAGGAAAATGATATTTTGCCCCACCAACTTTCTTTGAAAAGCTCCACCCATGCTGATCGAGGCATGCCTCCGGAGCCATACCTGATGCCCACGGAGCCTGAGACGACCGATAGCATGACACCTGGGCTGCTGTGGGTCACCAGTCACCCGGAGATGTCACCACATCCCCTGGAGGCGACCTGAGCGCCGGGTTCGTCTCTCCGACGGCGCGCGGCGAGATCGTCTCACTGCCGCGCCGCCCGCTAACCACGTGATAATGCCAACGCCCGGGTCATGTTACTATTTATGGCGCTTTAATTCACGGCTGTGGTGAGTGTGGGCCGCCCGGTCCAACCTTGCCACGATACATTGGCGTGCTCAGGCACACAGAAGCCAGCCAGCACGGTGTTATGAGGAACTCGAAGGCGGTTAATGCGATGTTGTGCTGCGTATATTGGCGTTCATCACGTGTAGTACCCTGGCTTACTCTCGAAAGGGATAATTATTCGCCCGAGTGGAGCAACGAAAGCCCTTGCTGGGCCGTTCCGCGTATTCGACACTACTAGATTTATGTCTTAGCGAGTAGCTGGCCACGCCCCTCTTCTACGGCTGGGTGTGACTGTGTGGCGTGCTGGGCTACGTCCGCCAGCAGTGGTGAACTACGGCCGCACGTCGTACTCGGCCCCGGCCGTGCTGAGCACTCGGCCATGCCCCGCTGAAGGAACGGTCCGGTGCCGCGGCTCGGGTTTTACTCTGCTGGCTGCGACGAAGGCGGCCTACCGTTGCCGTGCTCAGGGGGTCGAAAGGACTGAGGGGGTCGAAAGGCGGGGCGGGGCGGGGTGGGGCGGGGCGGGGCGCGGGTCAACTTCCCTCCGTAAATCCGAGTACGGTCCGCGTCGCTGCCGCCGCCGACCCAGTACGTGCCTAATGGTCGACGAGGCCCGTCGGGCCGTGGCGCTAGACCGGCTGGGTCGCCACAGCCCCCAGTCACCTCCCTGCACCCTGCCCGGTCCCCCTGTCCCCCACCCCCGGCCGATTGTCTCAGCCGTGACCACCCATAATGCCCCCGCCCCCCTCTGAACCACCCACGTTCCTCACCTGTGGCCTCGGTAGGCCCCGTCGCCAGCTGCTTGAACAGTATCTCAAATGTCCATACACCAAAACAAAAACAAGTACAAGTACCAAGTACCTGATTGTATCCATCCAATTTCATCTGACGTTATTTGTCTACCTTTTTATAAATGTATTGCTATTTTGTCAATTCCCCAAAAATAGTTCCTTAGCTGACAAGTAACTGAAAAACTCATGTCTGTACGACCGTTAACAGAATCAGCTTCGGTACTTTTTAAAATACAACATTTTGGTAACTGATCGACCTGACGATCGACTTCTGTGAACTGCGACCGCCCCTGATGCGCCACCGCTCGCTGTCCCAGTCTCCCCACTCCGCACGGTGACCTCGGCCGAGCCGCGCCGCGCCGCGCCCGCACCGTTTCGCCTGACGCGACCCGGACACGTCGTCTCCGCGGACGACCTCTCGGAAATTACCGTGCCGCCACCGGCATCCCATGTGTTTACTGACGATAGCGCCGCCTTTGTAATCCTTTGATATATGTCCAGCCGCGACAGCGACGCCGTGTCCGTCCAGACAGTCCCAAAGCCGCAATGACTGTAATTTCGGTCCGATCTCTTTCCAGGTAACCTTCAGTCGCCCGTAATTTCCCACCGAAAGGCTATTTATTTAGAGGCTATTTATTTGAACCCTATGATTAGGAACCCCTTTTGTGCTCGTAATACACCCCCTTGTCGCGGAACATGCAGCATCGTCCGGGAATAGGGCGCTCGCCGCCGGCGGCCGGCATAATCAAACTATGACAGATGCTGTCCCGACGCTGTCATGCTCTCCCGTCGTTCTGGTCGTGATGGACGCCAAACCCAATGCTTGGGTTAGCACGAAATTAGCCCTAAACGGTGGTGTGATATTGAGCGACGGCGCGTTCGGCGAAGTGGCGCGCCGGCGGCGATCGTGGCGGCCTGTGACGCTCGCGGCGCGTTTCTCATTGCGAGCTAATGCGTCGCCTGCAAGCGGCGCCGGCAGCGGCCGTGCAGGGACGAGCGAGAGGCCGCCCCCGTTTCTGTGGCGAGGCAGCGCGGCAGAGGACGGTGTTTCTGGACATGGAGAGAGCGGCACAGAGGAGTGGTGTTTCTGGACATGGAGAGAGCGGGACAGAGGAGTGGTGTTTCTGGACATGGAGAGAGCGGGACAGAGGAGTGGTGTTTCTGGACATGGAGAGAGCGGGACAGAGGAGTGGTGTTTCTGGACATGGAGAGAGCGGGACAGAGGAGTGGTGTTTCTAGACATGGAGAGAGCGGCACAGAGGAGTGGTGTTTCTGGGCATGGAGAGAGCGGGACAGAGGAGTGGTGTTTCTGGACATGGAGAGAGCGGGACAGAGGAGTGGTGTTTCTGGACATGGAGAGAGCGGGACAGAGGAGTGGTGTTTCTGGACATGGAGAGAGCGGGACAGAGGAGTGGTGTTTCTGGACATGGAGAGAGCGGGACAGAGGAGTGGTGTTTCTGGACATGGAGAGAGCGGGACAGAGGAGTGGTGTTTCTGGACATGGAGAGAGCGGCACAGAGGAGTGGTGATTCTGGACATGGAGAGAGCGGGGCAGAGGACGGTGTTTCTGGACATGGAGAGAGCGGGACAGAGGAGTGGTGTTTCTGGGCATGGAGAGAGCGGGACAGAGGAGTGGTGTTTCTGGACATGGAGAGAGCGGGATATTGGAGTGGTGTTTCTGGACATGGAGAGAGCAGGACAGAGGAGTGTTTCTGGACATGGAGAGAGCGGCACAGAGGAGTGGTGTTTCTGGACATGGAGAGAGCGGGACAGAGGAGTGGTGTTTCTGGACATGGAGAGAGCGGGGCACAGGACGGAGTCATGTTGAGATTTGGCCACACACCTTTGTGTAAACAGATGTAGAAGAGGACTGTTGCTATGGTGATACGATTTATGGTTGTTAAAGAGAAAGGTGTGTCACGCGATCTTGACTTCCTGTGGCGTCAATTTCTCGAGTATTTCCTGGAAGTCCAGTATCAGTCGTTGCTATTTATGTTTAAAGGGAAATATTGACTTTTTTTCTGCATTATCTTATGACACATGTATGGTATCAAATTGATCGCATCTCAATTTAAAAGTGAAATAACTTTTTCAATTTCGATCATTCAAATTTTGGAAATTTAAATAAATGTACTTATACATGGTAACCAACGGTATGATCCTTCTCTATATCTGGCGCTTTTCTTTCCTTTGAAAACACTGTGACAATGTCCCTGAAACAAATCGCCGATACTAAATAGGTCGCCGTTGGGTGCATAAATGAACTTCCGATTTAATTGCCACTTTGTTTGCCACTTTGCCACTTTGTTTGTTGATTATTTTGGAAAAGTGATTTTGTTATTATTAATAAGCTAAAACATTGTATTATATACAGCCAGAGCCAAACTATACAAAACTTCTAATTTTGAAAAAAAGATGAACCATTATGACAATTGTTTTACAAAAATGAGGGTCGCAACCACTAACTAGGCCGTCGTTGGGTGCATAAGATAACTGCAATTTGGATAACTTTTTATTCAATGTTTGTTGATTGCTAAGGATAGTAGGGCACGTAATCATAATAGACAGTGCACGACATATTTTCCACACCATTTCGTCAAAAAGCAATACCGGATTTTGGTGGGGACCAAAATTCTTTACCAAGTACTTGAGAGTACTAGTATATCTACTTACTGGTCGTTAAAAGCGTGAAACGCTTATCAACTTTAAAGGTGAATATTCACCTTTTTCCACAAAAATGAAGTTATGACTTGAAATCGACAGACGAGACCAAAATATATTGTAAATTGATCACATTTTGCATATAAACATTCCTACCGAAAGATATTTCAAGTTAAAGTTGATATGCGTTCCACGCTTATAACGGTCGGTACTCACCAAGTACTTAGTAACGAACTCACTGTCCGAGCTAAAATAAGCCTGCCTACGCATTGTTATTTATCATGAAGGCATATGATATGCTTCATGCACTCTATCTTTTGCGAATATGTACCAAACTTCTATGACTAATGAACAAACATTTGAAAACAAGTGCATTGAAATCGGCAGCTTAGCTTGGCCCCGGACGGCGACCTATTTAGTGTTCTCGACTTTTTTCTTTCTTTTTTACTAAATAGGTCTTTTTTCGCATGCATTTTCAACAAACAGGTATTTAATACATTACAATGTACACATTATGTAAGTACATATTTGTTAATTCCCCCCCCCCCCCCAAAAAAAAAAGGAGGAAAAAATATATATAAAAAGTTGTTATTTCGCATTTAAATTGAGGCACGATCAATTTGATACCATACATGTGTCATATGAAAATGTAGATAAATAAATCAAAAGGTGAATATTTCCATTTAACTTGAAATATATTTCGGTAGGAATGTTTATATGCAAAATGTGTTCAATTTACAATATATTTTGGTCTCGTCTGTCGATTTCAAGTAATAACTCGATTTTTGTGAAGGTCAATATTTCCCTTTAACCCGCGCCGTGCCGGTGCTCGGCGCCACCTTCGCCGTGCCGGGGTGGGGGCGTTTCGACGCCCCCCCCCCCTCTAACTCGGCTCCTATGGAACGTAGACAATAACCGAAAACACCGTTTGAAAGCTCGTCACAATGCATTTTGAAACTATTCCAAACATTTGTTTTTCTCAGGTCAATAATTGAGGTCACCAGAGGTCATCAAGGGTCAGATTTTCAAGTTTTGGACTTCGCTCCAGAAACCCCCAGATATCACAGGAACTATGATAGCTAAGAACAAACGGAAAAGCAATGGAAAGCTCTGGAAAACGCAATCGCCAAGGTGTCCTGAGATTTGAGCTCAGGTCAATAGTGTAGGCTCCAGAGCTCATCAAATGTCAAAAAGGCTATTTTTAAGCAAAACAGTTTTCACAAATATCTTTATACCTAATAAAGATAGAGCAATAATGTTGACGCCATCGTGTGTGTCTCGTCAAGGCACTTTGCATCACATGCATGATGACCAGGTTAGGTCAACTTATAAATTTGACCTCAGGTCAAGGTCAAGTGGTGATCCAATTAGGTCATGTTGCACATTTGGAGACGTTTCCCAACGAGACAAACACATTGGTGCCAGTTTCACTTCTCTATCTTGAGTTTGTCGAGAGTTATTGGCAAAAAGTGTTGGTGACCTTGGATGACCTCATCTGACCCTCTAGGGGTCACTGAACAAAATTTGCAACTGGAACTTGAAGAATGGCCTATGATAACATGATCCAGAAGGAATTTGGCTGATATAATTCGTATCCTCTGAATAGAAAGCATTTGATTATTTCCCCAAATAATGGGGAGGTCACGAAATTTACCTGACCTTAGGTCACCGATATAAACAAAAATCCGAGATAAACAAATTGTAGGTACTATTGCCCTTATTAAATCTTGTAAGTACGAAATCGATCGGCCAAACACTGTGGCTGTGGTACGACCGGAAACATTTTTGGAGATGGGGCCACGTGACCTGGCCTGGTGACACGTGGCCCGTGGCCCCATCTTTTCTATCCTCAAAAAACCTTAGGGGGTGGGCGTCTAAACGCCCCCCCCCCCCTCCCCGGCACGGCGCGGGTTAATAGTTATTGTTGCTAGTTACCCAGTTACTGTAAATGCGTTGAAACATGGGTCTCTGCGTGACGCAAAATCATTTGATAAGAAGAACGGCCCAGTCAGATAGCTCAGTAGAGTGTTCTGATCACCATACAGTGGGACACTTACCGTGAATTGCTTTTGAATGTATTTCACCAGTCATGTAATGATCGACTCTTGACCGATGGACTCGACGCCAGCGTATCTCATTGCTCCCATGGTTCAGCGCTGATCTCACCCATCGCCTACCCTCGCCACCCACCGGTGCCTGCGGTACCCAGAAGTGGGCCACCCGCATCGTCTCCGTCGCCACCGTCGTCGCCGTCGGTGCCGACGACACCGCGGCTGCTCCGGCGCGGCAACAGTCAAACCGGCAGCAGCGTGTAAATATTTCCCAGCGCCGCGCGACGACCGCCGCGAGCGGCGAACAGATAGTTCCGCTCCGGAGACCGACCCCCTGTCTCCTGTCCTGTCTCCCGCTCCGGAGACCGACCCCCGGCGGAGGACAAAAGGCCCCAGTGTGACGGCGGACGGCAGCTTACCTGCCGCCCACGCTGCCTTCAGAGGACACAGTGTGACGGCGGACGGCAGCTTACCTGCCGCCCACGCTGCCTTCAGAGGACACAGGGCGGCTGTCAGGAGACACAGGGCGGCTGTCAGGAGACACAGGGCGGCTGTCAGGAGACACAGGGCGGCTGTCAGGAGACACAGGGCGGCTGTCAGAGGACACAGGGCGGCTGTCAGGAGACACAGGGCGGCTGTCAGGAGACACAGGGCGGCTGTCAGGAGACACAGGGCGGCTGTCAGAGGACACAGGGCGGCTGTCAGGAGACACAGGGCGGCTGTCAGGAGACACAGGACGGCTGTCAGAGGACACAGGGCGGCTGTCAGGAGACACAGGGCGGCTGTCAGGAGACACAGGGCGGCTGTCAGGAGACACAGGGCGGCTGTCAGAGGACACCGGGCGGCTGTCAGAGGACACAGGGCGGCTGTCAGGAGACACAGGGCGGCTGTCAGGAGACACTGGGCGGCTGTCAGGAGACACAGGGCGGCTGTCAGAGGACACAGGGCGGCTGTCAGAGGACACAGGGCGGCTGTCAGGAGACACAGGGCGGCTGTCAGAGGACACAGGGCGGCTGTCAGGAGACACAGGGCGGCTGTCAGAGGACACAGGGCGGCTGTCAGGAGACACAGGGCGGCTGTCAGGAGACACAGGGCGGCTGTCAGGAGACACAAGGCGGCTGTCAGGAGACACAGGGCGGCTGTCAGGAGACACAGGGCGGCTGTCGGGAGACACAGGGCGCCTGTCAGGAGACACAGGGCGGCTGTCAGGAGACACAGGGCGGCTGTCAGAGGACACAGGGCGGCTGTCAGGAGACACAGGGCGGCTGTCAGGAGACACAGGGCGGCTGTCAGGAGACACAGGGCGGCTGTCAGAGGACACAGGGCGGCTGTCAGGAGACACAGGGCGGCTGTCAGGAGACACAGGGCGGCTGTCAGAGGACACAGGGCGGCTGTCAGGAGACACAGGGCGGCTGTCAGGAGACACAGGGCGGCTGTCAGGAGACACAGGGCGGCTGTCAGAGGACACAGGGCGGCTGTCAGGAGACACAGGGCGGCTGTCAGAGGACACAGGGCGGCTGTCAGAGGACACAGGGCGGCTGTCAGGAGACACAGGGCGGCTGTCAGGAGACACAGGGCGGCTGTCAGGAGACACAGGGCGGCTGTCAGGAGACACAGGGCGGCTGTCAGGAGACACAGGGCGGCTGTCAGGAGACACAGGGCGGCTGTCAGGAGACACAGGGCGGCTGTCAGGAGACACAGGGCGGCTGTCAGAGGACACAGGGCGGCTGTCAGAGGACACAGGGCGGCTGTCAGGAGACACAGGGCGGCTGTCAGAGGACACAGGGCGGCTGTCAGGAGACACAGGGCGGCTGTCAGGAGACACAGGGCGGCTGTCAGGAGACACAGGGCGGCTGTCAGGAGACACAGGGCGGCTGTCAGGAGACACAGGGCGGCTGTCAGAGGACACAGGGCGGCTGTCAGGAGACACAGGGCGGCTGTCAGGAGACACAGGGCGGCTGTCAGGAGACACAGGGCGGCTGTCAGGAGGCACAGGGCGGCTGTCAGGAGACAGCTCGGCATCAGGGATCAGCTCTGCCCGCCGGGGACCAGGGGCGGATCCAGGGGGGCCAAAGAGGCCATCCCCCACAAAGGTCCTAAAACTATGATTCCCCCCGAAAAAAACGGCCTGACGTACAGTGGCTGACTGCGTGCCTTACCCCCCCCCCCCCCCCCCCCGTCAACAAGTTTTCGCTGACGGCTTGCTCCCCCCGGGCAACAAGTTTTCGCTGACGGTTTGCTACCCCCCCCCCCGTCAACAACTGTTCGCTGACGGCTGACGTCCCGCTACCCCCTCCCCCCCCCCCCCCCCGCTCAACAACTTTTGTGAAATACGCCACTGGATGATTTGCCCTCCCCTATCACACACGAAAAAAAAAACACTGCTAGATCCGCCGTTGAATGCACCACTGAAAGCGCTGCTAGTCAGCCGCCGATTGTCGGCCTAACCCGAGGTCTGGAGGTGCTCGGCGACGACCTCGGCTCTCGAGGCCGTCGCAGCCAGCTAACTGACGATGGCGACGACCGACGATCTCTGCAGCCGGCTGACGATGGCGTCCGCCGGTGTAGCGACTGACGACGGAGACGACCCACCTGGCGGCCCGGCTCGCGGCGATCTGTCGTCTCCGGCCGTCGGCGGCGTCGGAGGCCGTCGTCTCCGTCGTCTGGCGCCGCCCATGGCTGGGCGGTGAGGTGGCGAGAGGTGTACGGCGTCGGCCGGCGGCGGGCGGCGGCGGGGAGGCCCAGGCACCAGCTGCGGCCTGCAGTTGGGACTCGATCGCCAGTTTATGGGCGGCCTGTCGCGGCCACCCACCAAGCGGCGACGGCTAAACATAGCGCCCGAGACGACTGCGACGCTGACGGCGATGCGGCTCGGCTGGGCGAGGGCGGCTCAGCACGGCGAGCGACAGGCGGAGGGCGGTGGACCGCGGCTGACTGCCGCCCGCAGATAGCCGATCTGACGGCCGACGGAGCGCGCTCCTGCTGAACGCTCCTCTGTCCTGTCGTGACGGACCGCGAACGCCGCCGTCGAGCGTCGCAAACGACGCGTCGCTGACGAGCGGCCACCGCCCCGGGGCCGTCACGGGCCGAGCCGGGGCGCCGGGAGAGGCTCGATGTTTTGTGTCGAGCGAGGTTTTTGCATGCGGAGGATTTATCGGGGCTCAGGCCCGGGTGGAGAGGGGTGAACAGCAAGACTAAACAAATAGCCCGTCGAGAGCGGAGCTCGGCGCGGGGAGGCTCGGGCGGGAGCTGAAGCCCGTCTGGAGAGTGCGTGTCTGGAACTGATGCCTCGGTGGGAAGAGAGAGAGGTTCAACGGGCGCCATGGCGCCGTGAGGCTGGCTGGCTTTAAGGTGTGGGCCGACAAAACTGACTGACGCCATGTTTGCCCGTCATGAGGCATGCATAGTGCATAGACCTTAAGTCGAGCGCCCGACATTGAACTGTTAATCCTCAGTGCGCGGCACGGCTCCTGAGCAGCGGTCCGACTGGCCACGGGGCACGGTGCCGGGCCTGTCGGGCCTGTCCGGCCGCGTGCGGCGCCAACAAAGGCATTCCGTGCAGGCCCGTCGCGTGCAGAGCGGGGCTGGAGCGGGCTGAGCTGGCTCCGGGCCGCGATCGGACGCGATAGCCGCCGCCGGCGCCGCCCCGCCGCCTTTTTACCGTCGACGCCGACTCTGTGGTCAGCGAGGGGCCGCCGCCGAGCCGGGCGGCCGCATCACGGAGCGCTGTGGCCGCCGCTGCGCCGCCGTGCCGCCGTGCCGGCCGACGTTCCGCGGGGGTCAGACGGGTCACCGAAGGTGACACCGAGACACCGCGGCGCCGCCCTGACTGTCGCCCCGGCTGGTGACGTCATTTCTGAGCGAGGAATTTATGTTGCCACTCGCAGTCAGAGAAATACTGTATCTGCGCTTTCAGTGAAATACACGTTCATATCACCATTTTGCATTGGGTGCTCCGTTCGTATGATTTCGAGACGTAGCTGGTAATTCATGTCATTATTTCCATTTTGTATTGTAAAAGTATAGCCTTCCCAAATACGAAAATCTGCTTGGTCACAGTAGAGGGAATTTCTCGGGACAGAAAACCAAACAGCACCAACCACAAATCAATGCTGCACGGCTTAATTTTGCGGCCTAGACAAAAATGCGGAAGCCTCACATCGATTTCGCACGGCTTAACTTGAGTCCATAGGCTATTATTTTCGCCCATTCAAGCCGATGATTGAGTACCATATATCTCTCTTAGTGAGTGCATCTGATTTGTGAAGGACGTGCATTGACCGCAAAACCACTGAATATGGTGTGCACGACTAGGAAAAGCCCTGCTTT
>JAXIVJ010018005.1:0-24581 GCA_036785665.1 Chirona hameri | reverse complement strand
ATATATATATATATATATATATATATATATATATATATATATATATATATATATATATATATATATATATATATATATATATATATATATATATATATATATATATATATATATATATATATATATATATATATATATATATATATATATATATATATATATATATATATATATATATATATATATATATATATATATATATATATATATATATATATATATATATATATATATATATATATATATATATATATATATATATATATATATATATATATATATATATATATATATATATATATATATATATATATATATATATATATATATATATATATATATATATATATATATATATATATATATATATATATATATATATATATATATATATATATATAATATATATATATATATATATATATATATATATATATATATATATATATATATATATATATATATATATATATATATATATATATATATATATATATATATATATATATATATATATATATATATGTATATAGTACGGTATTACGGGTTATCAATCCCTAATTGCCTATCACTTGCTTGCACCACCACTTGACCTGTAATCGTCCAGCGGAGCGGACGGGTTAGCACTAGTTTCTCACTATTCACAGCACCCTGCAAACCAAAACATATCCTCAGTTGTAAGCATGCTGTTCACTCTTGACATGAATGCACTTCAGGTTGTCAAAGATGTTCTGTTACATACAACAATTACACCTATATGGACACAATGTATCAGCCAAATGCTGGTCTGACGCAGCGTTCTATGTCAGATACCAGTGGGGTACCGAGTATACGGTCATTCAGGGCATGACCTGGTCCTTTGGACCCGAGGCGCCCATGCAAAGATGGCGCCCCTCCGATCAGTGACGGCACCCCTCCGGCACGTGACAGCGCCCCTCCGGCCAGCGACGGCGCCCCTCCGATCAGTGACGGCGCCCCTCCGACCAGTGACGGCGCCCCTCCGGCCAGTGAAGGCATCCCTCCGGCCAGTGACTACGCCTCTCCGGCGAGTGACGGCGCCCCTCCTGTCAGTGACCGCGCCCCTCCGGCGAGTGACGGTCCCCCTCCGGCCAGTGACCACACCCCTCCGGCGAGTGACGGCCCACGCCCCTGCTGCGAGTGACGGCGCCCCTCCGACTAGTCACTGCCCCTCTCCGGCCCATGACGGCGCCCCTCCGGCCAGTCACGGCACCCCTACGGCTAGCGCCGGCACCCCCTCCAGCCAGTGACGGCGCCCCTCCGTCCGTCCGTAGCCCCCCCCCCCTTTAAAATTTTCGCCGATATTGGTGGCGCCCCTGTCGATCGGGTGGCGCCCCTCAAGGCTGTATCAAGTATGTATCCAATTTGTGTCGTCCCAAAAATTCTGCCCCGCATCGTTTTGAGCGATGACAAGAATATTTTGCAAATAATGTAGATTCTTAGCCTAAATACCTTAAGTTTTGGATCGCGGTTGTAGTGGGGGGGCCAGTCCCATCCCCTCCCCCTCCCCCCCCAACACACACACACACTGTTTTTTTAGAGTGGGGGCCTGCTCCACCCCCCTGCCCCCGATGGCGACGCCACTGCCTCGGCCCAATGTCAATTCTGGCACGCTGATCACGAATATGACCTTCATTTTCCTGTTCAAGGACATCTTCAAGGTCAAGTTCGAGGTCAAAGGATGGGGTCGTTAGATATGGACATTAGATACGGACTAGGTTGTCTATCATCTGGGACCACTATGAAAAGGATCCGGCAATAAATTCGGGACGTTATACGATACCCCGTCCTTTAACCTCGAATTTGACCTCCAAGGTCAAAAGTCACGGGTCAGGTCACGGTGACGGTCGTTAGATATGGACCCTGTCTATCATCTGGGAGCACTTTTGGAAGGATACGGCAATAAATTCGTGACGTTATGCGGTACCCCGTCCATTGCCCTCGAATGTGACCTTGAAGATGACCTTGAACAGGAAAATGAAGGTCATATTCGTGATCATCGTGCCAGAATTGACTTTGGGCCAAGGTTTGGGCCAAATATGAATCCGTCGCTGAATAAGTCGCAACTTCACGGACGTTCTTAGCATTCCGGTATGTTATCAAGTTTGGAGAGCGTTTGGAGTGGTGTTTCCGAAAATATAAGTATATTTGGCCATCTGAACAAGCGTATCCGATCTGTGAGGAAGGGATAATTACGACAGCTTAATCATTATAATTACGACAGTTTCAAAGGCAAGTGAATATTCAACAGTTCTGATTTACGCGTCAGGCGATTTGAAGATCTCCGGAACGGAGGGTCGTAGGCGTAAAGTTCGCAGCGGTAGTAAAAATGCTTGGTTGATATATGGCCGTTTCCACCACGGCCATGGGGTATTTTGCAGGGCCAAATATCCCACTAAATACCCTACGGCGTAAATCAGTTGTCCGATGTATATACGCCCCCCCCCCCCCCCCGCCGCGGGAAGGCGGCACCTGCCGACACCGTGCCGCGCCGTATGGCTGCGGTGACGCGCCGCCTCCAGTAATAGGCTGATGGTCTGCCACCGCCGACCACCCCCAGCATAATGACCTGAGGACACGGCAGGCGTCAGAAGGGACCTGAGGACACGGCAGGCGTTAGAAGGGACCCGGGGACACGACAGGGGTTAGAAGGCACACGGGACACGGCAGGGGTTAGAAGGGACCCGGGGACACGACAGGCGTTAGAAGGCACACGGGACACGGCAGGCGTTAGAAGGGACCTGAGGACACGACAGGCGTTAGAAGGGACTCGGGGACACGACAGGCGTTAGAAGGCATACGGGACACGGCAGGGGTTAGAAGGGACACGGGGACACGACAGGCGTTAGAAGGGACCTGAGGACACGACAGGCGTTAGAAGGGACCCGGGGACACGACAGGGGTTAGACGGCACACGGGACACGGCAGGGGTTAGAAGGGACCCGGGGACACGACAGGCGTTAGAAGTCACACGGGGACACAGCAGGCGTTAGAAGGGACCTGAGGACACGACAGGCGTTAGAAGGGACCTGGGGACATGACAGGCGTTAGAAGGGACCTGGGAACACGACAGGCGTTAGAAGGCATACGGGACACGGCAGGGGTTAGAAGGGACACGGGGACACGACAAGCGTTAGAAGGGACCTAAGGACACGACAGGCGTTAGAAGGGACCCGGGGGCACGACAGGGGTTAGAAGGCACACGGGACACGGCAGGGGTTAGAAGGGACCCGGGGACACGACAGGCGTTAGAAGGCACACGGGGACACGGCAGGCGTCAGAAGGGACACGGGGATACGACAGGCGTTAGAAGTGACACGAGGACACGGCAGTCGTTAGAAGGGATACGGGCGTCGGGGACACGACCGGCGTTAGAAAGGACCCGGAGACACGACAGGCAGTAGAAGGGACCCGGGGACACGGCAGGCAGTAGAAGGGACACGGGGACACGGCAGGCGTTAGAAGGGACCTGAGGACACGACAGGCGTCAGAAGGGACTCGAGGACACGACAGGCGTCAGAAGGGACCTGGGGACACGGCAGTCGTTAAAAGGGACACGGAGACATGACAGTCGTTAGAAGGGACCTGAGGACACGACAGACGTTAGAAGGGACACGGGCGTCGGGGACACCACAGGCGTTAGAAGGGACCTGGGGACACGGCAGGCGTTAGAAGGGACACGGGGACACGGCAGACGTTAGAAGGGACCTGAGGACACGACAGGCGTTAGAAGGATACTGGGGGCACGACAGGTGTTAGAAGGCACCCGGGGACACGACAGGAGAAGGGACCTGGGGCACGGCAGTCGTAAGAAGGGACCCGGGTGTCGGGGACACGACAGGCGTTATAAGGGACCCGGGGACACAACAGGCGTTAGAAGGAACCCAGGGACATGGGAGACGTCAGAAGGGACCCGGGGACACGACAGGCGTCAGAAGGGACCCGGGGACACGACAGGCGTTAGAAGGGACCTGATGACACTGCAGGCGTTATAAGGGACCTTTGGACATGGCAGACGTCAGAAGGGACACGGAGACACGACAGGCGTTAGAAGGGACACGGAGACACGACATGCGTCAGGAGGGACCCGGGGACACGACAGGCGTCAGGAGGGACCCGGGGACACGACAGGCGTCAGAAGGGACCCGGGGACACGACAGGCGTCAGAAGGGACCTGAGGACACGACAGGCGTTAGAAGGGACATGGGGACACGACAGACGTCAGAAGGGACCCGGGGACACGACAGGCGTCAGAAGGGACCCGGGGACACGACAGGCGTCAGAAGGGACCTGGGGCCCCGGCAGACGTCAGAAGGGACCCGGGGACACGGCATGCGTAAGAAGGGACCCGGGGACATGGCAGGGGTTAGAAGGGACCTGGGGACACGACAGGCGTTAGAAGGCATACGGGACACGACAGGCGTGAGAAAGGACCCGGGGACACGACAGGCGTCAGAAGGGACCCGGGGACACGGCAGGGGTTAGAAGGGACCCGGGGACACGGCAGGGGTTAGAAGGGACACGGGACACGACAGGTGTTAGAAGGGACCCGGGGACACGGCAGGGGTTAGAAGGGACCCGGGGACACGGCAGGGGTTAGAAGGGACCCGGGGACACGGCAGGGGTTAGAAGGGACCCGGGGACACGACAGGCGTGAGAAGGGACCCGGGGACACGACAGGCGTCAGAAGGGACCCGGGGACACGGCAGGGGTTAGAAGGGACCCGGGGATACGGCAGGGGTTAGAAGGGACCCGGGGACACGACAGGCGTCAGCAGGGACTCGGGGACACGGAAGGGGTTAGAAGGGATCCGGGGACACGACAGGCGTCAGCAGGGACTCGGGGACACGGCAGGGGTTAGAAGGAACCCGGGGACACGACAGGCGTCAGAATGGACTCGGGGACACGGCAGACGTCAGCAGGGACCCGGGGACACGGCAGGGGTTAGAAGGGACCCGGGGACACGACAGGGGTTAGAAGGGACACGGGACACGACAGACGTCAGAAGGGTCCCGGGGACACGGCAGGCGTGAGAAGGGACCCGGGGACATGACAGGGGTTAGAAGGGACCCGGGGACACGGCAGGGGTTAGAAGGGACCCGGGGACACGGCAGGCGTGAGAAGGGACCCGGGGACATGGCAGGGGTTAGAAGGGACCCGGGGACACGGCAGGGGTTAGAAGGGACCCGGGGACACGGCAGGCGTGAGAAGGGACCCGGGGACATGGCAGGGGTTAGAAGGGACCCGGGGACATGGCAGGGGTTAGAAGGGACCCGGGGACACGGCAGGGGTTAGAAGGGACCCGGGGACACGACAGGCGTCAGAAGGGACCCGGGGACACGGCAGGGGTTAGAAGGGACCCGGGGACACGGCAGGGGTTAGAAGGGACCCGGGGACACGGGACACGACAGGCGCCAGTCGGAGGAGACAGTGACCGAGCCAGGATTCGGTCAAGGAGGCCGCCAGGCAGCAATAGTTTGACCGTCAGACCTTGGTGGGCTGAGGGCTCCTTCGACATTGGTGTGCTCTTCAACCTTGGCAGGTCCTGCCTCAAGAAGGTACTCGGAAGGTTGAAGGAGGGGTCTGGCTGCCGAGGACTCGGTCTGCAGTATTCGTACTGCTGCTCTCTGTGGCTAAGGTCTATGTGGTTAAGTCCGGGAAATTGTGGTCCTGCGATCTCTGGACGGTTTGGGAAAAGCGATTTCCGGCTCATCAGGGAGATGTGTCTTAAGTGGCGAAAATTCCGACACTGGGATTGAAGCACGAGACTTCACAGTTCACTGACCGGTAACACCCGCTCTACTCGTGGAGCCCGCAGCCGAGCGGGAGTATAGGTCGCGTGCGATTTGTTACGTCAGAAGGGTCACCTGCAGCCCCACCTGCAATTATCTAATTATGGTTCGTCCAGCTAGAATCGCGCCAGGACCCCTAATTTCAGAATGTCACTAGAGCACTAAAGCTAAACGGATGTCGGACAACTTTTCAGTAAATGAATCAACGGAAGTAGTGGCCTGGCACGCTAAGCAATTAAAGCTGACATCTATATTCAACAGCTATTTTTACGATTGAAAACTCTATTTTTCTTCGCAGATACCATGCAATTTGTCAGCCAGAAGAAGAAGAAAAATTGCCAACAATATATGGTGTAAGATTGTTGCCCATGCTTATGAGACGCTTTGCACAGTGTACTTTTACATCCCCTTGATTCTCTCTCTTTCTTATTTATGTTCACATTTTATTTAATTTGTGTTCAATAAACTTGGTGATGACGATTCTTTAAAGGGAAATCATTACCCTTTCCCAGAAAAATGTAGTTGGTACTTGAAATTGGGAGAAGAGACAAAGTAATAAGTAAATATATTAACATTAAGCATTTAAATATATCTAACCGAACTTATTTCAATTGAAAAACGCTTAAAGGTAAATAATGACCTTTGCCCACAAAAATGGAGTTATTATTTGAAATCGACAGATGAGACCAAAATATATTGTAAATTCATCACATTTTGCATAAAAACTTTCCTACCGAAAGATATTTCAAGTTAAACTTGATAAACGTTCCACACTTATAACGGCCGGTACTCAGCAAGTACTTGGTAGTGAATTCAGTAAATTAGCCTCCCTACGCATTGTTATTTATCATGAAGGTATGCAATATGTTTCATGCACTCTATCTGTTGCGAATATGTGCCAAACTTTTATGAACAGTCAACAAGCATTTGAAAAAGTGCATTGAAATCGGTTGTTTAGTTTGGCCCCGGACGGCGACCTATTTAGTGTATGCGATTTGTTGAGAGGTAATTCATATTCAACGTTGAACAGATATATACAAAAGCGCCAGGATATGTCGCGTTTCGTTAGTGGAGGGAAAACACCGATCATGAACTCCTTAAGAAGTATATGTACTTGCTTTTTAATTTTTCCAAACCTCCAACTTTGAATTAGGGAATTATTTTATTTTATTCTTAAATTTAGATCACATTATTTTAATACCATAACGGTAGCCAAAGAAATAGTTGCTAACAAAACCAAACGGTCATTTTTTTCCTTTAAGCGTTCCACGCTGAAAGCAACGGTATCGGGAAGTACGTGACACATTTTTGGGTACTTAGATGCTTTTCCTGCTCATTATTAATTTATATTTGAATATAATTCCTCAATAACTCTAAAATGTGCCTTGTCTAACGTCACTGAGGATTTGGATTAGCTCAAACATCATTTTTAAATTCATAAAAAGTGTTTGAAAATTGCTCTTCACTTTGGCCGCCCATACCCTTGGTATTTCGTAGAAACAGTCTATTTTTAGACGTCCCCCATTCCTGGTGTATGCAGTTCGTTTGTAGCATTTTAATATAACAGCGCAACAAAATGTTGACATCACTTATTTTTTTTCTAGCATTGGTCTAATTGAGCCTAAACATCATTTCATCACTCAATTGTAAGCGTACGAAAATTGCTCTTCAGTTTGGTCGCCCATACACTTGGTTTTTCGTAGAAACAATCTAAGTTATTGTCACTTTTCGACATTGGACAAATTTAAAGAAAAGCGCGCTACTAAATAATGAAGGACAGTAACAATCATTAACTCCGAAAAAGAAGTATATGTACCTGTTTTTTGTTCTCCTCAAATGTAATTTTCGAAATAGAAAAGTTGTTATTTCACGTTTAAATTGAGACGCAATCAATGCAATATCCTACACATATAGCACAAGATAATGCAGAAAAATACATATCAAAAGGTCAATATTTCCCTTTAAGAATTGGATGGATGCATACCTTGGATTCATCACGTTGCCGAAGACGAGAATGTAGCGCTCTCCGGCCTGCGTATTATTGCGTGAGCCACTATACCGCCACACGTGGGATTTAATTCATCCGAACCTCAGATTCGCCCACAACCCTCTCAGCCAACTCCTGGCAGTAGTTACACGATTGCTGGAAACTGAGACCAAAGCAAATAAGATCGCACCCAACTTTTCTGAATAGCCACTTCACTACGTTTCGTTGTCATGGTTGGCTGAGCGTTGACAGACAGTTGGGTTGGTAACGAAGCAGCAACCCCTCAGCGAACGAACTTCGTTTCGGAATTCAACCCCAACTTGCAATTGTTGTGTCCATGTATTGCATGTAGTCTTGCCTTGAATAGGTACAAGGCGAAGTGGAGACTAGCATACCAAAGCAAAATTACACCACACACCGTTATAGGTGGTTCACGTGTCGCCGCTCCTGCATATCGTGTTTTAGGCGTGTTTAAATGCACTACCCCGTATTCCAGCTGCCTGTGTATGTATACGGTGTGTATACGGTACCCCGTATGTATACGGTACCCCGCGTTTCACCCCAGTTCACGTACGGTAGCCCGTATTTCAGATTTGTTCACCTCCACCACCCCGTGTTTCAGGTCCGTTCACGAAGTACACCATCGGCGTGTCGGCTGCGACGGAGGTGGGTCGCGGTCGGCAGCGTCTGGTCCAACTTCGAACGGACACCGCGCCGCCCGGCCGCCCTCTGATCCTGGGCATCAGCTGTGTGCAGGGAGGGGCCTCGCAGGTCCGCTGGAGGGGCCCCGCCGACCCCGGCACACCACCCCTCAGCTTCTTCACCGTTGGCTACAGGAACGCGCGCGACGCCAAGTATCAGTTGACGCGCACCCCGGCCGGCGTCGGGGAGCACACGGTACGGTCCAGTTTAATCTCGGCGTAGCTTTAATTTCCGTCGCTGGTTGTGTATCCGCGGCGCCCTGAGCTGCCCGCCTTTTGGGTCGTGATCCCGACGTGGACACTGGTCGTCGGTTCGTCTTGTGTGTTAAGATATATGTAAGCCTTGCCGGACCCTGAATCATTGGTCTGGGGCGCCAGATTCATATAAGGGCAAAATGCTTCGTTGAACGCCTTGCCATGAGCTCAGCTTAGGCATATGATGTATATATATTAATGGAGAGAAATGAGGTTAGATAAGGATTTCGCCCCATAATATCGTAACTACATACATCGTTAAACTTTGGTGATTCTCAGATACGTTTGATTGCTTAATATTTGTATTTCCATTACATTGGTACTCCCTAATACAAATACAAATTCACAACCTAGCCACCAAGGATCATACTGTAAGGATTATATACCTACTTCTGATCCCAGCAGCGTCTGTTTCCAAGTACACTCACTTTGAAGCGATTGACCGACCATGACCAATTAAAGTGTATGACGAGGAGGATGGGGGTGGCGGCGAGACGCCGTATGCAACGTTTTTTTAGATATTGGCATCGGCGGAATTCATAAGATGTAAATATGCTATAAATATCTTAAAAATGTCTCCTTGTAGGTCTTATAGATATGCTGTATGAATAAATATACAATAGGTATTATGTAATCAAATTCGTAATTAAAAATGCACGTTCCGCAGTAATTTAACAAGGTCATCATCAAACAGTCGAATCACTCACAGTCACAAGCCATTCATCTTCAATGTAACTCGTCATCACATCAACAGTGTTACAGTCTGTCCCAAATGTTACACTGTCCTCTATCCTACAGACAACCTTCGGTTGTCGCCTATGTATCCGCATCCAATTATCCCTCAGCGTGACAATTCAATTATCCAATTATCCCTCAGTGACCGCTAAGCACGCTTCAGCTTTGAACAAAGTTCCACTTGCATCGCCCACAGTGCAATTTGATCCGGTCGGACATTGGAACCATTTAATTTCCTTTTCCTCTCAGACACCGGGAGACCTATTTCGTGACTGAAGAACTAAGGCTTTCAGTGATGTCGCCTGCCTTTCAAAGTCGGTGCAAACAACAGATCTAACCGACTGGTGTCACGCGATATGCTGCCAGTTCCACAGAGTCTCTGACTCTGACTCTGAGGCTCTGACTCGAGGGCGGCACCTTCGGTGCAGAACATGCCGTCAGGAAATGCCATCGTGCACTTCTCATTATGTAAGTGCATAACATTATTAAGAAGCTTCAGCATGGACCGAATGATATCGAGAAGTTTCAACGACCACATGTGATATATTCGATAACGGTATGTATGCATTTTTGTTATAATTGTGGATTTACTAATTTTGTTACATTTCAAAATGAGACGATTTACAGTCGACTCAAGAGAAAACTAACCGAATCAACCACAACTTGATTATTCCCTCAACATTTTCAGTCGACTCAACTCTGACTTACCTAATTTGAGTTGGTATTGAGTCAGCATTGATTCGCAGACTCTGATTCGAGCACATCCCTGTGTACATGGTTATGGGTCACACCCGTCTGTTCTCCCCCTCTCCCTACCCCGGTCTGTTCTCCCCCTCTCCCTACCCCCTGTCTGTTCTCCCCCTCTCCTACCCGTCTGTTCTCCCCCTCTCCTACCCCCGGTCTGTTCTCCCCCTCTCCTACCCCGGTCTGTTCTCCCCCACTCCTACCCCGGTCTGTTCTCCCCTCTCCTACCCGGTCTGTTCTCCCCCTCTCCTACCCCGGTCTGTTCTCCCCCTCTCCTACCCGGTCTGTTCTCCCCTCTCCTACCCCGGTCTGTTCTCCCCCTCTCCTACCCCCGGTCTGTTCTCCCCCTCTCCTACCCCGGTCTGTTCTCCCCCCTCTCCTACCCCGGACTGTCTCCCCCTCCTACCCGGTCTGTTTCCCCCCTCTCCTACCCCCGGTCTGTTCTCCCCTCTCCTACCCCCCGGTCTGTCTCCCCTCTCCTACCCGGTCTGTTCTCCCCCTCTCCTACCCGGGTCTGTTCTCCCCCTCTCTACCCCGGTCTGTCTCCCCTCTCCTACCCGGTCTGTTCTCCCCCTCTCCTACCCCGTCTGTTCTCCCCCTCTCCTACCCCGGTCTGTTCTCCCCCTCTCCTACCCCCGGTCTGTTCTCCCCCTCTCCCTACCCCGGTCTGTTCTCCCCCTCTCCTACCCCGGTCTGTTCTCCCCCCCTCTCCTACCCCGGTCTGTTCTCCCACCTCTCCTACCCCCGGTCTGTTCTCCCCCTCTCCTACCCCTCGGTCTGTTCCTCCCCCTCTCCTACCCCCCGGTCTGTTCTCCCCCTCTCCTACCCCGGTCTGTTCTCCCCCTCTCCCTACCCGGTCTGTTCTCCCCCTCTCCTACCCCGGTCTGTTCCCCCTCTCCTACCCCCGGTCTGTTCTCCCCCTCTCCTACCCCCCGGTCTGTTCTCCCCCTCTCCTACCCCCGGTCTGTTCTCCCCCTCTCCTACCCCCGGTCTGTTCTCCCCCCTCTCCTACCCCGGTCTGTTCTCCCCCTCTCCTACCCGGTTCTGTTCTCCCCTCTCCTACCCCCGGTCTGTTCTCCCCTCTCCTACCCCGGTCTGTTCTCCCCCTCTCCCTACCCCCGGTTCTGTTCTCCCCTCTCCTACCCCCGGTTCTCTGTCTCTCCCTCTCCTACCCCCGGTCTGTTCTCCCCCTCTCCCTACCCCCCGGTCTGTTCTCCCCCTCTCTCCCTACCCCCGGTCTGTTCTCCCCTCTCCTACCCCGGTCTGTTCTCCCTCTCCTACCCCCGGTCTGTTCTCCCCCTCTCCTACCCCGGTCTGTCTCCCCCTCTCCTACCCCCAGGTCTGTTCTCCCCCTCTCCTACCCCGGTCTGTTCTCCCCTCTCCTACCCCCGGTCTGTTCTCCCCCTCTCCTACCCCGTCTGTTCTCCCCTCTCCTACCCCCGGTCTGTTCTCCCCCTCTCCTACCCCCGGTCTGTTCTCCCCCTCTCCTACCCCCGGTCTGTTCTCCCCCTCTCCTACCCAGGTCTGTTCTCCCCCTCTCCTCCACCCGTCTGTTCTCCCCTCTCCTACCCCGTCTGTTTCTCCCCCTCTCTACCCCGTCTGTTCTCCCCCTCATCCCTACCCCCGGTCCTGTTCCTCCCCCCCTCCTCCTACCCCGGTCTGTTCTCCCCCTCTCCTACCCCCGGTCTGTTTCCCCTCTCCTACCCCCGGTCTGTTCTCCCCCTCTCCTACCCCGGTCTGTTCTCCCCTCTCTACCCCCGGTCTGTTCTCCCCCTCTCCTACCCCCGGTCTGTTCTCCCCCTCTCCTACCCCGGTCTGTTCTCCCCCTCTCCTACCCCCGGTCTGTTCTCCCCCTCTCCTACCCCCGGTCTGTT
This sequence comes from Chirona hameri, assembly GCA_036785665.1. Taxonomy (NCBI): domain Eukaryota; kingdom Metazoa; phylum Arthropoda; class Thecostraca; order Balanomorpha; family Balanidae; genus Chirona; species Chirona hameri. The sequence goes on along the minus strand of JAXIVJ010018005.1, from coordinate 12,475 downwards.
CTCCCCTCTCCTACCCCCAGGTCTGTTCTCCCCCTCTTCCTACCCCCAGTCTGTTCTCCCCCTCTCCTACCCCCGGTCTGTTCCCCCCTCTCCTACCCCCGGTCTGTTCTCCCCTCTCCTACCCCCGGTCTGTTCTCCCCTCTCCTACCCGGTCTGTTCTCCCCCTCTCACCCCGGTCTGTTCTCCCCCTCTACCCCCGGTCTGTTCTCCCCCTCTCCTACCCCTGTCTGTCTCCCCCTCTCCTACCCCGGTCTGTTCTCCCCCTCTCCTACCCCGGTCGTCTCCCCCTCTCTACCCCGGTCTGTTCTCCCCTCTCCTACCCCCGGTCTGTTCTCCCCTCTCCTACCCCCGGTCTGTTCTCCCCCTCTCCTACCCGGTCTGTTCTCCCCCTCTCCTACCCCGGTCTGTTCTCCCCCTCTCCTCCCCGGTCTTCTCCCCCTCTCCTACCCGGTCTGTTCTCCCCCCCCTCTCCTACCCCGTCTGTTCTCCCCCTATCCTACCCCGGTCTGTTCTCCCCCTCTCCTACCCCCGGTCTGTTCTCCCCTCTCCTACACCCCGTCAGTTCTCCCCTCTCCTACCCCCGGTCTGTTCTCCCCCTCTCCTACCCCCGGTCTGTTCTCCCCCTCTCTACCCCGGTCGTTCTCCCCCTCTCCTACCCCCGGTCTGTTCTCCCCCTCTCCTACCCCCGGTCTGTTCTCCCCCTCTCCTACCCCCGGTCTGTTCTCCCCCTCTCCTACCCCCGGTCTGTCTCCCCCTCTCCTACCCCCAGTCTGTTCTCACCCCTCTCTACCCCGTCTGTTCTCCCCTTCTCCTACCCCCGGTCTGTTCTCCCCCTCTCCTACCCCCGGTCTGTTCTCCCCCTCTCCTACCCCCGGTCTGTTCTCCCCTCACCTACCCCCGTCTGTCTCCCCCTCTCCTACCCCCGGTCTGTTCTCCCCTCTCCTACCCCCGGTCTGTTCTCCCCCCTCTCCTACACCCCCGGTCTGTTCTCCCCCTCTCCTACCCCCGGTCTGTCTCCCCCTCTCTACCCCCGGTCTGTTCTCACCCTCTCCTACCCCGGTCTGTTCTCCCCCTCTCCTACCCCGGTCTGTTCTCCCCCTCTCCTACCCCGGTCTGTTTCTCACCCCTCTCCTACCCCCGGTCTGTTCTTCTCCCCTCTCCTACCCCCGGTCTGTTCTCCCTCTCCTACCCCCGGTCTGTTCTCCCCCTCTCCTCCCCGGTCTGTTCTCCCCCTCTCCTACCCCGGTCTGTTCTCCCCTCTCCCTACCCCGGTCTGTTCTCCCCTCTCCTACCCGGTCTGTTCTCCCCCTCTCCTACCCCGGTCTGTTCTCCCCTCTCCTACCCCCGGTCTGTTCTCCCCCTCTCCTACCCCCGGTCTGTTCTCCCCCTCTCCTACCCCCGGGTCTGTTCTCCCCTCTCCTACCCCGGTCTGTTCTCCCCCTCTCCTACCCCGGTCTGTTCTCCCCCTCTCCTACCCCCGGTCTGTTCTCCCCCCTCTCCCTACCCCCGGTCTGTTCTCCCCCTCTCCTACCCCGGTCTGTTCTCCCCCTCTCCTACCCCCGGTCTGTTCTCCCCCTCTCCTACCCCCGGTCTGTTCTCCCCCCTCTCCTACCCCCGGTCTGTTCTCCCCTCCCTACCCCCGGTCTGTTTCTCCCCTCTCCTACCCCCGTCTGTTCTCCCCCTCTCCTACCCCCGGTCTGTTCTCCCCCTCTCCTACCCCGGTCTGTTCTCCCCCTCTCTACCCCCGGTCTGTTCTCCCCTCTCCTACCCCGGTCTGTTCTCCCCCTCTCCTCCCCCCGGTCTGTTCTCCCCCTCTCCTACCCCCGGGCTCGGTGCGATGCGACCGAGCATACAGGCCGAACAGCGCTTGGGAGTCAAAGCTAATTCGTACTCCGTCTTTAGGGCAACATATTCATTTTGCTTCGAGTGTCCTCTGTACACGTCGACAAGCCGCAGATGCCGCGCTGCCCGTTGTGAACACCCACACAGACTGGCCGGCCCCAGCTGGCAAGCCGGAAATATCGCCACTAAAACATCTTTTTATTTGTCGGCGAAACGGTTTTGCGAGCAATGTCGCAAAAACAGCGCTGTAACCGCGCCGTAAGTCTGAGATGAGGCCGTCAAACCGCCGCTGGCTACGATGGCTCGCTCTTAAATGCCGGAACCCACTGTTCCCGTGATGACGCTCTCAACAAGTTGCAGGACGCGGTCGGTGCTGTTTCAGCGGGGAGATATACGTGACAGAGACGCGCAGACTGTGGCGATATCGAGATGGCCGAGTTGGCAAAGTCATACGCCCCGACTAAAAGCTGCGGCTTTCAGCTCACCCGGGATCAGGGGATGAAATGGAAGAAGGAGGGAGCTCAATGCCAGCCGATGGTCTCTGCTATCGTCAATAATGGGGGAGATGGCATACAACATGTTCTTATAGATCTGTCAATAATCTGACCTATAAACATGCATATGGAAATATCGACTGAAAAGTGCAATGCTTTATATATATATATATATATATATATATATATATAATATATATATATATATATATATATTATATATATATATATATATATATATCTTGAGGCCATTTAAAATACATGCGGAATTAAAGTTTTATTAAGCAAAGCACTCACGAAATCTGAACTAAAAGTATTGTATTCGAAACCGTAGGCTTTCTAAAAATGGGGAAAAAATCCTACGCTCACACTAAGACTGGCATTGCAATGCAGTCTTAGCTAAAAGGACCACTATGGGATTGAAAACATCGAATAAGCCTCGATGGTCAAAGATTTTCGAGAATTCTCTGTCCGTTGTATTGTTTTTGCCCGAGAGGACTCGAGTGCTGGTCGACTCGGCCTTGTAGAGTGATGGCTTCGTCTGATGCCCGGTCTCGCACGATTCACCGGACAGCCTGACCCTCTGGTATCTGACCACGTCAGCATGACCGGCGAATGGCCGGCGCCCCAGCTGTGACCAGCTGTGACCGGTGGCTGTGACCCAGCTGTGACCCAGCTGTGGACCGTGGCTGTGACCCAGCTGTGAGTTGCGACCCAGCTGTGACCCAGCTGTGACCCATCTGTGACCCAGCTGTGACCGCTGGCTGTTCCCAGCTGTGACCCACCTGTGGCGGTGGCTGACCCAGCTGTGACCCCAGCTGTGACCGGTGGTTGTCCCATCTGTGACCCAGCGTGACCTGTGGCTGTCCCAGCTGTGACCCCAGCTGTGACCCAGCTGTGACTCAGCTGTGACCCAGCTGTGACCGGTGGCTGTGACCCAGCTGTGACCCAGCTGTGACCGGTGGCTGCCCCAGCTGTGACTCAGCTGTGACCCCAGCTGTGACCGGTGGCTGTGACCCAGCTGTGACCCAGCTGTGACCGGCAGCTGCCCCAGCTGTGACCCAGCTGTGACCCAAGCAGTGACTCAGCTGTGACCCAGCTGTGACCGGTGGCTGACCCCAGCTGTGATCCAGCTGTGACCTGTGGCTGTCCCAGCTGTGACCCAGCTGTGACCCAGCAGTGACTCAGCTGTGACCCAGCTGTGACCGGCAGCTTGCCCAGCTGTGACCCAGCTTGTGACCCAGCAGTGACTCAGCTGTGGACCAGCTGTGACCGGTGGCTGTGACCCAGCTGTGACCCAGCTGTGACCCATCTGTGACCCAGCTGTGACCGCTGGCTGTCCCAGCTGTGACCCACCTGTGGCCGGTGGCTGACCCAGCTGTGACCCAGCTGTGACCGGTGGTTGTCCCATCTGTGACCCAGCGGTGACCTGTGGCTGTCCCAGCTGTGACCCAGCTGTGACCCAGCTGTGACTCAGCTGTGACCCAGCTGTGACCGGTGGCTGTGACCCAGCTGTGACCCAGCTGTGACCGGTGGCTGCCCAGCTGTGACTCAGCTGTGACCCAGCTGTGACCGGGTGGCTGTGACCCAGCTGTGACCCAGCTGTGACCGGCAGCTGCCCCAGCTGTGACCCAGCTGTGACCCAGCAGTGACTCAGCTGTGACCCAGCTGTGACCGGTGGCTGACCCAGCTGTGATCCAGCTGTGACCGGTGGCTGTCCCAGCTGTGACCCAGCTGTGACCCAGCAGTGACTCAGCTGTGACCCAGCTGTGACCGGCAGCTGCCCCAGCTGTGACCCAGCTGTGACCCCAGCAGTGACTCAGCTGTGACCCAGCTGTGACCGGTGGCTGTGACCCAGCTGTGACCCAGCTGTGACCCAGCTGTGACCGGTGGCTGTCCCAGCTGTGACTGGTGTCTGGCTCCGCGCCCCGTGGCAGTCCTCAGCTCACGAACCTAATTCTTCCGTTGTCCGAGCCACCATTCCGCCATCACTAACGGTACTCAGATGGGAGATAAATCCCGTGACCTGCGAGCGCGTCTGATGAGGAGCAACAGTCCAACTCGTGCTCGCCGACCGGGGTTCATCTGGCACAGGCTACATCTCTGCCACATTTATGTTCAACGGCCTGTGGGAAGATGCCAGCGTAATACGAACTGCGTTTATGCTGAATTAAAATCCAATCATAACTCCTTTGTTTCTTGGATAAAGGTTGCTTTAAAAAAATGAGCCGCATTTAGCAAGCTGCTCTTAACGCACGGACAGTATTCGTATTCCCAGCTTGGCCTTATGAGAATTTGAGTTGCTAACCCGCGCAATGCGGGGTTGATTTCCGCCCCCCCCCCCCCCCCCCCCCCCCCCCCCCCCTTCAGGCTTTTCGCCGATAGAGAAAAAACGGCGGCGCGCAGCGCCGCCGAGTTTTTGCCACACCTGTTACGCCATCAATTGCGCACACTTTGGAAGAAAATATCCTCGGGTCATCTCAGGTCAGGTCACCAGACCAGGTTAAGTGATCCCACCTCCAAAAACGTTTGCAGTTGTGCCAAAGCCAGAGTTTCTCACCGATCAGTTGGAAATTACAAGGTGTCATGAGGGCATAGTACTTACAATTCGTTTATCTCGGAATTTTGATATCGGTGACCTAATGTCAGGTCAATTTCGTGACCTCCACATAATAAGTCAATGGGGAAATATTAAAATGCTTCCTATTTCAGGATATACATGATATTAGTCCAATACTCCTGGATCATGTTATTATAAGATATCTTGATGATCCAAGAGTAAGTTTTGTTCAGTGACCCCTAGGGGTCATTTGAGGTCATCCGATGTTACCATCACTTTTTTGTCAATAACTGGCGACACAATGAAGATAGAGAAGTAAAACCGACAGCAATGTGTTTGTCTCGTTGAGACACGATCGCCCTATATGTAACATGTCCTACTTGGGTCTTGACCCTCAGGTCAAGGTCACGTGACCTGAAGTCAAATTTGAAGTTGACCTAACACGGTCACCATGTATATCATTCGAAGTGCCTTGAAGAGTTAAACACAAGGTTGTAAACAGTTTTCCGTTATATTTATTAGGTACAAAGTTATTAGCGAAAAAACGGTTTAGGCAAAAAAAGCAGCATTTTCCCCTTTTTTATCTCTGGAGCCTCAAATATTGACCTGAGATCAAATTTGAGGACATTTGCTCGATTGAAAATTTAAATGGCTGGCGATCGTTTTTCCGTTTGTTTTTAGCTATCATAGTTTTCAGATATATGAGAATGTCTGGAGCAAAGTCCTAAAACAGGAGAAAATTGTAAATTTGACCTTTGATGACCGCTGGTTACCTCAATTTGACCTGACCTAAAACAATACTGACATACTTTCGATAGAACTTGTATCAAGCTATCAAACGCCGTTTTCTGTTTGTCGCTACGTTGCGTATTTTGAGATCTCACGGGGAGGGGGGGAATCACCCCCCCCCCCCCCCCCCCCCCTGCAGTTCGTATTCGGCCGCAAACCCCTGCAGTGCGCGGGTTAACATTTGTATTCGTTATAAATATTATTCTATCAAACACATTTAATAAAATTCCGAATAATACATGTCAAGTCTGTGGCTGAAGAGAGTAACATTCCACAGCAGTTTTAGATTTACTGTTACAATCATAATTCTTAGAGATGCGGTTTGTTGGAGATGTTGTCGACTTCTAGAAGTCTACTCTAATAAAACAATGTTTTGTTCTTTTCAGCAACCTTGGTTGAATGAAATTGGACTACTTTTAGACTAAGAAGTTGCACCTCTCGGAAATATGCCTGCTGAGTTCACCCGGCACTCCGATCTTAATCCCATCCAGGCGATCAGCTGACTGATGAAATGTGCCTGAGGCAGCGTCCCAATACCATTGTTCTTACGGCGCCCATTTTGCCGGTCACTCTCACCATCTTAGTCCACTCAGTGCATTTCATTACATAGTTCAGAAACGGTATGACGTTATCGGCAACGGGCGCCAGTGAACAAAACAAAAATATACCCAATTTACGAGCACCTGTAGCTTCACAGATGTTTATACTCGCACAGCATCTATCGGTTGTTTTGACCTGTTTTGACTTTGTACAAGGCATCTATCTATGCCCATCGGCGCTTCCAAGCGAGGCCATTTGATGCTGAGACGCTTGTGACAACGTTCTATAGGAATTGGCTGCAACAGCTCTCTGTTAATAATTAGGGTTTATTATAGGCAATGGCGCTCGTCTTATCATAAAGGTCGTTATTCAGGCTCAACGATGTTTCTATATTGCAACTATTGCGGCATGTTGAAATTTACTTACATTGGATAAAAGAACCTCTTGCACTAAGCATGACCTAACTTCAGTGGCGCACACAGGAGGGTGGGGTCAAAGGGGTCAGCTGACCCCCCGAAATTTCTGAGGGGGCCCGCATCAAAAGGACCCGTATTCTGGCCCATACCTGGCAGGGCCCCGGTCTTGTTAAGGCCTGATCGAGGCAGGGGCCCGGTGCTGGCAAAGGCGTGATATGGGGCCCGGTCAGGACGAGGGCCCGGTACTTGCATATTCCTTGATACGGGCCCGCTCCTCGTAGGGGCCCGGTCTTGATCAGGCCCGATCGAGGCAGGGGCCCAGTCAGGGGCCCGGTGCTGGCAAAATACGTGATATGGGGCCCAGTCAAAAACGAAGGCCCGGTCACAACAGGGCCCGGTCCTTGCATTTTTTTATACGGGCCCGTTCCTGGTAGGGGCCCGATCAAGGCAGGGCCCCGGTGCTGGCAGAGATGTGATATGGGGCCCCGGTCAGTTCTAGTTGCTGGCCAAAACTAGTGGCTAGAGCAAACATGAACTAAATTTATCCTTTACAACTGAGAAATATGCGTTTTTGTTTTTCCCATAGAGTTATATTGAAAATGTCACGATTATAAATTGACCTTGAGGTCACCGATATAGAAAATCCGAGATATTGTAGTCCCTAATGACCTCATGACGTGCCATGAGTTTCATGTCGCTCGATTAACCACTGTGCCGGTAGTGCTACCTAGAAGTTGTTTGGTGGTCGTGTCATTAGACCTGACCTAGTGACCTGACCTGACCTGGCCGGGACCCATTTTTTGCCAAAACGCGGCTTAGATATTCATTGCAAGTTTCTGAAAGTTTCAAGTCGATATCTCTGTGCGTTCTCTGATTATGGCGGAAAACCCAAGGGGGAGGCGAAAAACGCCCCCGCCTCCGAGCGCCTCCAGGGTTAATTCCTATTCCGTTCGCGAACGTAGGCTAGCGTAATTTATACGGATTTTGACGTCCAAAGGCTGGGACCTTTAAACCTGTAGAGGACATGAATCTGGGAGGTAAGAAAGGAAAAAAGCGCCATAGTTTGACCCAATTTCTAAAATTGTCTCAATTTCCGAAGAGATAATTAATTCATGCCTAGAGCATATAAAGTTCCGTGTAAACGCAGTTTCAATCTACACTACAATTTGCGCATAAGCATCTAAAACAACTATGGGCGTAGCCAAATAATATTGCAACGCTCAACTTCACTGATTAAATCAAATGCTTCGCTATTTGGCACATGTTACGTTTCATCGTCAATACTAGAGATGTACCTAGGGACCGATGATTTTGAGTATCCAAGCCCATCTAAGACAATGGGTAGCAGATCTCCCGGAAAAACACCTAGTTATTACGTACGATGTTTTAAATTGTTGGCGCGATCTGTTCCCCGTGCTCTCTCATTTTGACCAAACTTCAGAAAGCCTGTGCGCAGCTTCCAGACAGGTATGCAACAACTGGTTGACCACCAGGCCCTGGATCCGTTGGTTATGCATTCCAGGGGCGGCGGATTCGGGGGGGGGGGCAGCAGGGGCAGCTGCCCCCGCTGACAAAATCAAGCGGGGGCAAAACTATCTGTTTGCCCCCCCCCCCCCCCATCTTCCGTAGTTGAAAATGACATATCCTTTACCATATATGCAGGGGTGTAGGAACTATGTTTAAGGTTGGGGGGGGGGGGCAGGAGGCATTCTGAAGTCGATTATTTCCATGCAACGCCCATAGCGTAATGTTAAAATCCAAAATGTTGGGGGGGGGAGGAGGGGCGGCCTGCCCCCCCCCCCCTGGCTCCCCCCCGTTCCTACGCCTATGCATATATGGTAAAAATGATGAGCATTGCAAAAGTTAAAAATAAAAGAAAAATATACTTCATATGGCAGTAAAATATGATAGATTGTCCTTGAGGCAAAGGTGACACAACGCAAGTTTAAACAATATTAGTAATGTAGCATGTTATACAATTATTATATGATGGAACAGTGTCAGAAATATATTCAATCTTTACAGCTGAAGCTAATTGATCAAACATAATTTTCACTCCACGTCTATATGCGCCGAACATATTAACAAGGAAACGACTTGAATTTTTAAACATCAATATTTGGCTACTGAAAAGGGGTCTTGTTTCTGGTAGCTATTGCATTGCAATTGTATGTTACCCTAACTTATTTCCGGGCTCTGGCAACCCTGATAGATCGCCACTCTAAATCACGATATATCATCATCATCACCTTTATTTTCCTTCAAATCCTTCAACCTATGTGTTTAAGCTATATGACTACGTGAACTGAATCAGCGATGAGGCCACGGGGCCATGCCCCCCCCCCCCCCCCCCCCCCCTCTCCCCTCTGAGCGATCAGTTTACCACTAGATAAAATGAGATTCCGTTAAGCTTTAACATTACGTCTATGGGCGTTGCATGGAAGAATCGAGTTTGAAATATTTCGACTGCACCCCCCCCCCCCCCCCCCCCACCCCTCTCGGTAGGTGAAAAGGTATTGTGGCTCCTCCCTGAGAGAAAAAATCATGGCTACGTGCCTGAACTGAATTGATCGAAGTCTTGCCCCCATGTCAAAATCAAATCGCTGCCACTGATCATTCTCAAGTTATGCGCGGACCGTCTCCACATTTGTTGCGATGCTGTATGTTGTAAAAATCAGCCATGTATCGCGCCAACTGATCACACATACCTGCTACGAAAATGCAGTAATCGGTTCACCAGTCACCACTACTGCGTGTTGTCATTGACCTCATTTCGTCAAACTTTCGACAGTTGTACCGACATCAGTAGCACACGCACCTAAAATTGGCACATCAGTAGCACACACGCAGTCACCTTACACGACAGTGACAAGATATTAGCATGTCTCAGATTCCATGCTCTAGGAAGCCCGCTCAAAAAACAAGCGACCGAAATCCGCGAAGTTTTCAACAACAAAAAAGCGTGTGGGGCCCGCACACAGCCAGGGGGCCCGCTCTTAGGGCTCTGACCCGACCCCCCCCCCCCCCCGAAATGGAATCCTGCGTGCGCCACTCCTAACTTTGACACCTATTGTATCCATTTAGCCAGCAGTGATGACGTCATGTATCGTATGGGCGTGGCTGCATGTTGCGTGCGGGCATGCCGCATGCCGCACGTGTGACGCTATACCCAACAGACGCCATCTTGTTATTGCAGATAATAATGCGTCATCTGGACCCGGGGATGACCTATTTCCAAGATCAGGCGGTGAGAAGGAGCCGGTATAGTCAGTCAACCTTGTATCGGGGGGAGTTTACAGAGACGTGGAGTGCGCTGCTGCCCGCAGAATCTCAGGTGCGTTATGAACTCTTTATATTATTATGCCATTATTTTTGCAGTGTTTCAGTGTTTTGATGACGCATGAAAATGCGTCATCACGGTGTCATAAGGTAGTAAAAATGTAAGCGCCAGAAGTGGCACATGTTTGGACACAGTTTTGTTTTGCGTGACCACCACGCCACAGTATTCTGCAGTGACTTTATAGTGCCGAGTGTTCTAGTTTAGTCTAGTTCTCAAGTTCTAGTGCCTTCAGCTGTATCTCTGCTGCCACCTTACCCCACCGGCGCCCCAGCGCCCCCCTCTCTTGACAACTGACGCCCCCCCCCCCCCCCCCGTGTCGCTCGGCAGACTGTTCGAACTCTTTCGTCTGATCCACCCGGTACCAGACGACTCCAGTCTCGTGATTGGTATCGGCGTACTGGCTGGTGTCGTGACCGCTTCGGTCGTTATCGCCTTCATCGTCATCATATTCTGCAGGTGAGTCCACGTGGAAGCTTGCTCATGGTGAAAAATCGACGAAAATTTGCCAAGCGATTGCGGCAAGTTTTGAGTTCATGCTTTGGAAACCAGCGATAGAGTTGGTCCAGTCGCTCCATTTGTTAAGGAAAACAGTTACGAGGGCTTTCGGAAACAAGTGGCTTTGCATGTGCTGTTTTTCTAAGTATGACGCCGGGTTTGTGCACCACATGGCACAGGCACACCTCTCCTCAAACAAACCGTCAACATCAAGTAATTCGTCTTCATCTGACTTCTGATGTAGCCCACAGCGTCCGATAAATTCCCGGAAATCACCACAAATCTGTGCCGGATCAGAGTTACTAGGCCACACCGAACCGAGCTTTCCCCTGCTTGGTGGGCCGACGACCACGTTCGTCACGGCATCACGCCGGCAACGCGTCACGCCGTCACGCGATGGCGGGCAGACAGACGTGACGCGTGCCTGCGTCCAGACCCGCTGATTAACTGACCTTCAGACCGCGTATGCCACTCCGGACGCGTTTGTCTGATGGGCTGCACCGAGATGGCTTCGGGTATTACACCGGCCGAATTCCTCCGCTATGGCGGCGCTCCTGGGGATCGATCTGGTGATTTCCGGTGATCTGGTGATTCTCGGAACGATCATCGGTAATGGGCTGGGTGTTATTTGAGCCACGCACGCATCCACCGAGGCGTTCAGTCGGGACTGTTGGTAGGCCTCGACGGTCCCATGTGGTATCCTAGAGTCTGTGCGTGTCAAGGCTGACGCATCTCAGCGAGTCCGTTGGTCTGTCGCGGGTTGTACGGACGAGTAAGCTCAGCCCGGGAGTGTGAGTAGGTATCCAGAGATCTGAGGATGGTTTCTAGATATCACTGTTATGTGGTATGCATGAGCTCCGTGGTGACTTGTGGTCCGTGAACCCGTGCGATCATTAGTATTGTGTCCAATAAATATGCCACAGTCCATGGGATTGTAGTTCAATGGTTTCATGGGAACGTGATGCTTTATATAAATGTATATCCGCATAGTTCGTGATTAAGAAATAGGGCAATTTAAAACATACACAAATGTGGGCGCTTTTATTTGGCACACAAACACCTTAATATGGATGTTTCTGAAACGATATAAGGGCATCACTGACACGCTGGTGGTGAGGATACGTTGTCAAAGCTCCCTGCTGCTTCTCCCGCGTCGCTCACTGAGGTGCTTCCTCAGGAGACGGTCTCGGCGCGGTCGGGCCCGCCACTGGCGGCGAAGGCGGCGCGGCCCGACTGGCGCCAGGAGGCGATCCCGGCGCACCGCGTTCGCCGGGTACGTGCGAGACCTGCAGCGCGGCGCCCGATGCTGGATTCTGGAAGGAGATGGCGGCGGTGGATGGGGCTGCTGCGGAGGAGGAGGCCGGTGCAGGACACACCAACACCACCAATGGACACCACGCAGCACCCGGCACCAACGGCTGCTCCAAACCCAACGGTCAGTGTGCTGTCACGGACCTGTAGTAGGAACAGGCAGTCGCCAGCTGCAGTAGGCATACCGTCATAGGAATTGTTTTGTTGCGTGCGCTGCCAATATTATAGATGATAATCTAGGACACTGGGCTGTCAAACGTGTCTCTTCCCCTGTCTCATGTGCGGTGGGCCGTAAGGTAAGGGAAATAAAGTCCTATCAGAAAACTGCAGATCAGTCTCTAGCCCGGCGATTTGCGGGATTGTACCGGCTAGTACCGTATGCGGGTGCCGTTCATGATGAGATCAGTCTCTAGCCCGGCGATTTGCGGGATTGTACCCGCTAGTACCGTATGCGGGTGAGATCAGTCTCTAGCCGGGGGAATTTGCGGGATTGTACCCGCTAGTACCGTATGCGGGTGAAATCAGTCTCTAGTCGGGGATTTGCGGGATTGTACCCGCTAGTACCGTATGCGGGTGAGATCAGTCTCTAGCCTGGGGATTTGCGGGATTTGTACCCGCTAGTACCGTATGCGGGTGAGATCAGTCTCTAGCCCGGCGATTTGGCGGGATTGTACTCGCCAGTACCGTA
>JAXIVJ010018004.1:0-24582 GCA_036785665.1 Chirona hameri | reverse complement strand
GACGGTGAGATGGGGCGAGATGGGGCGAGATGGGGTGAGATGGGGTGAGATGGGGTGAGATGGGGTGAGATGGGGTGAGATGGGGTGAGATGGGGTGAGATGGGGTGAGATGGGGTGAGATGGGGTGAGATGGGGTGAGATGGGGTGAGACGGGACATGAAGGACGAACGAGGCATCTGGACATGAGGCCGATTGCTAGCGCCAGTAACGACGTCTGGTCAGACGTTGGAACCTTTCGATGATGATGATGATGATTGGGGCTTAAGGGCGCCGCAACAATAGTTATATGGCGCCCATGTTGAGCCCTTTTCCTGAACCCATTTCAAACAAAAGGAGTGCCCGACTATCACCAGCAGCCGCATCTACCGTCTGGTAGGACTACTTAATCACCCTGTATCACCATTCATCCACGGTTAGTTTACTCAGTGGAGCTTTAGGGCGCCACGGCCGCTTGGCCTGATTTGGAGCCTATCGCTGCTGCCCCCTCAACCCACACCAAAACTGCAGAGCAACATCCCGGCACGAGCCCTCGCGGCCTGAGAACTGAGAGAACTAGACAGCCTGGGAACTGAGAAAAGCTGGCGAGACCGACAACCCCCCTCTCATCCCCGACCCGCCCGGGGAGCGAGTGGAGACGCCAAACTACGAAACACCCCAACCACATCACACTATCACCAGAGCAAACCAAACAAATAACAAGCAAATCTTCCGGATCTGAGTTATCCCCAGAATGTGCCGTGTGTGTGTGTCCCGGGGGGGGGGGGGGGGCGGTGGGACCGGTAGAAAGCCCCCTCCCCCTCCCGAGGAGTAGAGAGCGTCACCGCCGTACCTTGCCGTCTCCGCGCGGGTTAATGAAGACGACGTAGTGTCCGCCGTGGTTGTCGCCCGAGTGGACGAGCACGGCGTGCAGGACGTAGTCGGCCGGCGTGCTCTCCGGCGCCTGCAGGAACGCGTTCAGGTGCAGCACGTCCGGAAACTCGAACCTGAGGTAACAGATCGGGAGGGAGGGGGTTGGTTGGGGTCCGTGGTCCCGGCCCCGGTAGAGTTGGTTGACCAACACAGCTGGCTTCAGTTTGTATAGGTAACTGACGAGTGAGTGTGCCTCTGCGGAGAGGCTAGCATGGGGTGCTATTCTCATGCTGGCAATTTTACAGCGCATTTATATCGTCTTGCGGTCTGAACAGAGCTGGTATGACCATGACTCGGTCGAGTAGCATTGGTAGAATATTCCCCTGGTTGTATCGGCAAGTAAGACACACATTGATGCACACAGCTGTTGTTACGATTTAAGCTTGGTAGAGTACTCCAGCTGCTGCAGTGGCCACTCTGCTTGATATAAAAACATAATAATGAATCTAGGACAATGACAAAAACATAACAGCAATCATTACTGATCGTTGGCCGGCATCGTTAAGACGTTTTTAAAATATTCATCAGCAATCACCGAGACGGCAGTAGTACCGCCGAACCTATCCAATTAATAATTACTCGGGCTTCAAGGCCCACCAATCACTACCAGCCATATTGACACACACCCACACACCCATCCACCTACTTGAAACCAACACAGCTGCTGCTCCAGCCAGCTCTGCAGTCTACATATGACGCTTATTCCGCTGTGTATATCCACAGCTGACTGCCGACATAGCTGATGGAGTTGATAATCATCCCGCTACCCGTGCCCGTGTCCGGTCCTGCGCACCCCACGTCCTGTCGTTACAATGGATACCCGTCCGACACAGCACTGCTGTCGGAGTTGATGATCATCCCGCTATCCGTGCCCCGTGTCCGGTCCTGCGCACCCCACCTGTCGTTACAATAGATACCCGTCCGACACAGCACTGCTGTCGGAGTTGGTAATCATCCCGCTACCCGTGCCCGTGTCCGGTCCTGCGCACCCCACGTCCTGTCGTTACAATAGATACCCGTCCGACACAGCACTGCTGTCGGAGTTGGTAATCATCCCGCTATCCGTGCCCCGTGTCCGGTCCTGCGCACCCCACCTGTCGTTACAATGGATACCCGTCCCCCGCTCCGCGCCCTCGCGGTCCATAGTCACCTCCGGCGGCTAGCCCGTCCTTCCCGCGGACACGTCCCCCCTTGCCTACGGCCTCCTCCGGCCTCCTCCGGCCTCCTCCGGCCTCCTCCGGCCTCCTCCGGCAGCAGTGCTGACGTCCTATCGTTACCTACTAACCGCTCGTCCCCTCCCTGTCTGCACACTGCAGAGTGCAGTGTCGTAGCATTGGGAAATTTGGGTGGAAAATGACACCCTATGGATACTATTTTCCACTCTTTTTCCTGAGTTTTACTGTGAATTTTCCACTCCTTATTTGAAAATGTATTGGATAATTGGAAACCTGATACTTATTTATGGATGTAATGATAGGGACAGCCTGTGGACGGAAAGACAGGTAAGAATTGGCATAGGTAATAACTAAAGTTGGTGAGCAGGTAATTGGGTGATAAAGCCTGGTACATATGCTTTTTGGTTTAATTTTCCACTCTTTATACTTATTTTTAGGCAGAGTTTTCCACTCCGCACCCCAGCTCCAAAGCAATTATAGGAGCCTGGCAGAGTGTACAGCCCCCGCTTCTGCCAGTGACTTGCCGTTGAAACCGTCGCTCTCCCTCTACCCTTCGACCCCTCTAACGGCTGGCCTGTCGTTTAACAGACTCCCATCTCCCATTCCGTCTCCCCCCTCTCCAGCGACTGACCTGTCGTTGAACTTGACGCTGCTGTCGGTGATGGGGTCGTACTGGAATCGCATCAGGTGCAGGTGCAGCACGGGCGGCAGCGTCTCGAAGATGACGCCCTTGACGGCTTCCTGCAGGCCGTGCTCGCCCGCCGCGTACTTGTTCTCTCCGTCGAGCGTCTGCGGCTCCACGTAGTCCTTGAACGACTCGTATACTGGCGGCGGGGAGGTCGGAGGTCAGAGGCGGCGGCGGTGGCGGTGGCGGTGGCGGTGGCGGTGGCGGTGGCGGTGGCGGTGGCGGTGGCGGTGGCGGTGGCGGTAGCGGGGGCGGGGGAGTGGACTGTCAGAGGCGGCGCACAGAGGGCAACCCGACGGCAGCGGCAAGAGAAGGTTAAAAGTGCCAGACTTGCCTATGTGATGGCTTACATCCAGATCCCTGCCCCTAGCTTAATGCCACCACAACACACAGACCCTGGGACTAAGGGCTGTAGTTCAACGCGATCATCATAGTCAACTATAGCGTGGACACCAGCCTCAAGCCTCAATAGCATGGACATAAACCACTTAATAGTGTGGACATAAGCCACTTAATAGCATGGACATAAGCCACTTAATAGTGTGGACATAAGCCCCTTAATAGCATGGACATAAGCCACTTAATAGCATGGACATAAGCCACTTAATAGCATGGACATAAGCCACTTAATAGCATGGACATAAGCCACTTAATAGCATGGACATAAGCCACTTAATAGTGTGGACATAAGCCACTTAATAGTGTGGACATAAGCCACTTAATAGCATGGACATAAGCCACTTAATAATACAGCTCCCTTGCAAGTCAACCGGCAAGGGGCCATATTAACCGCGCGACCCATGTCCACTCCTAAACTACCTCTTTTCATGACTGCTTCATCACCACTTCAACCGTTCACCTCCCAACTAGACAATATGACAACACGCCGGACATTCCACCACCTCACCACACACACCTCACCACACATCACCATCACCATCACCCTCCTCTCCCCGGCACAGAGCACAGCTGACCCAGACGGACTGCACTGAGACCCCCTCCGAACTCACTGTTCTTCTTGTCCTTGATGTTGAGCTGGATGTCGTAGTAGGTCTCGGTGAGGCTCGACTGGTAGTCAACGTGCTTACACCGGCAGTACGAGATCGTCTTGCCCTCGAACAGCTTCGGGATGACGCCCTCGACACACGTGCCCTTCATCTTGCTCTCCAGCTTGTCCAGCAGCTGCCGACGCCGAGACGGGACGCCAGTCAGTGGTGAGGCTAGGCTGGCTAGGCTAAGTTAGGTTAGGCTAGGCGAGGCTAGGCTAGGTTAGGTTAGGCTAGGTTATGCTAGGCTAGGCTAGGTTATGTTAGGCTAGGCTAGGCTAGGCTAGGCTAGGCTAGGCTAGGCTAGGCTAGGCTAGGCTAGGCTAGGCTAGGTTAGGTTAGGCTAGGTTAGGCTAGGTTAGGCTAGGTTAGGCTAACTTAGGCTAGGCTAGGCTATGTTAGGTGAGGCTTGGTTAGGCTAGGCTAGGCTAGGCTAGGCTAGGCTAGGCTAGGCGAGGCGAGGCGAGGCGAGGCGAGGCGAGGCGAGGCGAGGCGAGGCGAGGCGAGGTTAGGTTAGGCTAGGTTGCCTATGTTACGCTAGGCTAGGCTAGGGTAGCGAAGTACAACATCGGGACAATGCGCGCCCCATCTTGTCCAGCGTCTGAGACAGACTCAGCGCTCCTTCCTTCACCTTCACTACCAATCACCGGACAGCACTAACAGCAGCTCCAGCCACAGCACCTGTCACATATTGAGCTCACTGTCCAGGGCCCAGCTGCCGACAGAACTCCATCCCCAGAGCCCACCCGTGGACCTCCAAAGCCTATCCAGACCCCGGGCCAAAATCGCCGCCCCCGGGACACTGGGCCATGCCGGATCCTAACCCCGAATATTCCCCTGAACATTCTCTCCCGTGAGAGGGCTTTTTGTCCTGGTCCCCCCCCCCCCTCACTCAGTATCCCTGTCCCGGGACCCCCCCCCCCCCCCCCCCCACCCTGCCACTGACCACGCGGAGAAACTCCTGCACGTCGTGCTGCATGAACGAGTCCATCGTCTCCCACCCGAACGACTTGGTCAGCTTCTTGGTGCCCACTGGTTTGTCGGAGAACTGCAGTTCGTAGAAGACGCGCTGCAACGCCAGCGCCACAGACTTGGACGAGTCGTCGTTCTCGGTCGGCATTTTGTACACGGCCTGCGGTCACGGAGGGTCAGCCGACGAGTCAGTGGTCAGCCACGGACATAAACGCATACACGGGACACATACACGCAGACCAAAACCACACAAAACAGCTTTTGGTGGTTTGGGTCCAATTTGGTCCACTTAAATTGGACCAAAGTGGATACAACTAAAAACAGCACCGTTTTGGACCACGTCGGATCGAATGGTGAAGAAATCGCCCAGATCGGTCCCATAGTTTCGGAGCATGGGCTCGTCTGCAACGGTTTTTGTCCAATTTGGTCCACTTAGAATGGACCAAATTGGACCCATCTGTATAAAAACCAAAAGGTTAAGGTTAAGGTCAAGGTTAGGGACAGACATGGAAGGTCCCAAGGGACCGGAAAAACGGAACCGTAGACCACACCGGATCGAATGGTGAAGAAATCATCCATATTGGTCCCACAGTTTCGGAGCATGGGCTCGTCTGCAAATTTGTACTTAAAGTTGTGGTCCAATTTGGTCCACTTAGGGTGGACCAAACTGTATAAAACTCAAGACGACACCGTTTCAGACCACTCTGAATCGAATGGTGAAAAATCACTCAGATCGGTCCAGTAGTTTCGGAGCATGGCTCGTTTGCTAATCTGGTCGTGTTTTTAGACCCTCCCCGCATACACCGACCGGCGGCCGGCCGGACACACGGCCGGACCAGGTGTGCACTGCCCGGGCGTCGTGTTCGCCACGATCAATTACAGCATGAACACGCACTGGTCTATTAATAGCCTTCGAGGAGGATCGGGGTTCAGGGCGCCGCAACACGACTGAACTGGTCATATGGCGCCCATAGCCATCAAGGCGTGCAGGTCCGAGAACTTCCCATACATGGGTATCCTCCGTGTGGTGTCCACATCGCAAACCCAACACCACACCTGCAGCCCGAATTGGACACACGTTTTGGGCAGAGCTTATGAAACTGGACGCACCTTTCTGATGGTGTTTGTGGAACAAGACGCACCTTTGGGATGTGTGTGGCACTGGACGTACCTTTCTAATGTTTGTGAAACTGGACGCACCTTTCTGATGGTGTTTGTGGAACAAGACGCACCTTTGGGATGTGTGTGGCACTGGACGTACCTTTCTAATGTTTGTGAAACTGGACGCACATTTCTGATGGTGTTTGTGGAACAAGACGCACCTTTGGGATGTGTGTGGCACTGGACGTACCTTTCGGATGTGTGTGAAACCGAACGCACCTTTCTAATGTTTGTGAAACTGGACGCACCTTTCGGATGGTGTATGTGGAACAAGACGCACCTTTGGGATGTGTGTGGCACTGGACGTACCTTTCGAATGTGTGTGAAACCGGACGCACCTTTCTAATGTTTGTGAAACTGGACGCACCTTTCGGATGGTGTATGTGGAACAAGACGCACCTTTGGGATGTGTGAGGCACTGGACGTACCTTTCGAATGTGTGTGAAACCGGACGCACCTTTCTAATGTTTGTGAAACTGGACGCACCTTTCGGATGGTGTATGTGGAACAAGACGCACCTTTCGGATGTGTGTGCCACTGGACGTACCTTTCGAATGTTTGTGAAACTGGACGTACCTTTCGGATGTGTGTGTACCCGGACGCACCTTTCTGATGGTGTTTGTGAAGAAGAGCGTCTGCAGCAGGGAGTTCATGTAGCAGGTAGCGCCCTGGTTCTTCAGACCCACATAGCCCGTGTGCTTCTTCGAGTCCCAGCTGACCCCGTGCGGCGCGTCGGCGTTCACCTTCACCTGAGGTCACAGGTCACACGGGGGTCAGGAGGAGGTCACAGGTCAGTCACTGACGGGTCACAGGTCACACAGTCACTGACGGGTCACAGGTCACGCGGGATCACCGGCGGGTCACAGGTCACACAGTCACTGACGGGTCACAGGTCACACAGTCACTGACAGGTCACAGGTCACGCGGGATCACCGGCGGGTCACAGGTCACACAGTCACTGACGGGTCACAGGTCACACAGTCACTGACGGGTCACAGGTCACACAGTCACTGACGGGTCACAGGTCACACAGTCACTGACGGGTCACAGGTCACACAGTCACTGACGGGTCACAGGTCACACAGTCACAGACGGGTCACAGGTCAGTCACTGAAGGGTCACAGGTCACAGTCACTGACGGGTCACAGGTCACACAGTCACTGAAGGGTCACAGGTCACGCGGGATCACCGGCGGGTCACAGGTCACACAGTCACTGACGGGTCACAGGTCACACAGTCACTGACAGGTCACAGGTCACGCGGGATCACTGAAGGGTCACAGGTCACACAGTCACTGACGGGTCACAGGTCACACAGTCACTGACGGGTCACAGGTCACACAGTCACTGACGGGTCACAGGTCACACAGTCACTGACGGGTCACAGGTCACACAGTCACTGACGGGTCACAGGTCACACAGTCACTGACGGGTCACAGGTCACACAGTCACTGACGGGTCACAGGTCACAGTCACTGACGGGTCACAGGTCACACAGTCACTGACGGGTCCAGGTCACACAGTCACTGACGGGTCACAGGTCACAGGTCAGTCACTGACGGGTCACAGGTCACAGGTCAGTCACTGACGGGTCACAGGTCACACAGTCACTGACGGGTCACAGGTCACAGTCACTGACGGGTCACAGGTCACAGTCACTGACGGGTCACAGGTCACACAGTCACTGAAGGGTCACAGGTCACGCGGGATCACCGGCGGGTCACAGGTCACACAGTCACTGACGGGTCACAGGTCACACAGTCACTGACAGGTCACAGGTCACGCGGGATCACTGAAGGGTCACAGGTCACACAGTCACTGACGGGTCACAGGTCACACAGTCACTGACGGGTCACAGGTCACACAGTCACTGACGGGTCACAGGTCACACAGTCACTGACGGGTCACAGGTCACACAGTCACTGACGGGTCACAGGTCACACAGTCACTGACGGGTCACAGGTCACACAGTCACTGACGGGTCACAGGTCACACAGTCACTGACGGGTCACAGGTCACACAGTCACTGACGGGTCACAGGTCACACAGTCACTGACGGGTCACAGGTCACACAGTCACTGACGGGTCACAGGTCACACAGTCACTGACGGGTCACAGGTCACAGTCACTGACGGGTCACAGGTCACACAGTCACTGACGGGTCCAGGTCACACAGTCACTGACGGGTCACAGGTCACAGGTCAGTCACTGACGGGTCACAGGTCACAGGTCAGTCACTGACGGGTCACAGGTCACACAGTCACTGACGGGTCACAGGTCACAGTCACTGACGGGTCACAGGTCACACAGTCACTGACGGGTCCAGGTCACACAGTCACTGACGGGTCACAGGTCACAGGTCAGTCACTGACGGGTCACAGGTCACAGGTCAGTCACTGACGGGTCACAGGTCACACAGTCACTGACGGGTCACAGGTCACGCGGGATCACCGGCGGGTCACAGGTCACAGGTCAGTCACTGACGGGTCACAGGTCACACAGTCACTGACGGGTCACAGGTCACACAGTCACTGACGGGTCACAAGTCACAGTCACTGACGGGCCACAGGTCACACAGTCACTGACGGGTCACAGGTCACACAGTCACTGACGGGTCACAGGTCACAGGTCACAGTCACTGACGGGTCACAGGTCACACAGTCACTGACGGGCCACAGGTCACAGTCACTGAAGGGTCACAGGTCACGCGGGATCACCGGCGGGTCACACGTTGGGATTCTCAAACGCCACACACTGATACAGCATGCAGCGGCCCCGAGAACACTCTACTCCGCCGGCAGACGGGTCATACAGCTCAGCGCAGACTCTGGTGGCGCGGTCACTCACACGCAGAGGTCAGAGACGCGCCAATCAGGACGAGGGCAGTACTCAACACAGCCGCGGACACGACCTGTTCCAAATTCACATAGCAGCAAAGCCAAGTTTGCGTCACCATCTTTCCGCCCTGCGCGGCCTGACCGAGCCGACCGAGCCACGTACCTGAAGTGTGATGGTGTCGCTTTTGATGTAGCCTCGCTCCTCGTCCAGAACCTCGTTCCACGTCATGAAGTGGCTGAAACCCCAGTCGTTCTCCTTGCTGTAGAACAGGTGAGTAATCTCTGCAGAACGGCAGAGAGCAGAGCGTCAGAGGGTGTGTTCGCGCTATATGGTGAGGGGCGAGGGCAGTCAGTTAATGCGGCAACAATGAGCCGGAATGAATAGTGTGTTCGCGCTATATGGTGAGGGGCGAGGGCAGTCAGTTAATGCGGCAACACTGAGCCGGAATGATTAGCCACGCCACGCAACAGAAGGTATACATTTCGACGGTCCGATATGAGCACCAGGTAATCGGCCATGCTGTTTTCCAGCGGTTGGGCCATACAAGTCAAAACAGGCATTATCGAAGATGAGGTGAGTTGGACTAAACCACGAAATCGAAAACACATTTGACATTTGACCCATAACAATAACACATTTAACGTACTGGCCGACAGTCAGGAACCAGGACGATCGATGGAACAAATCCAACTACCATCCAATGACCTGACCATCAGTACCCAGGGCTGCGGCCAGTGACCCCAGCAGAGGTCACCGCGCAGCGCGCATCACTCACTCCTATTGAAGTCCTCGACGCCGTCTTTCACAGAAAGCAGCCGGAGCTCGGCACTGGCGTGGCAGCTCCAGGAGGCCGACTCGGAGTCGGCATTGCACTGTGACCACACAGGGAGAGGGGTGAGTGCCGGACGGTCAGGAGGCCGACTCGGAGTCGGCATTGCACTGTGGCCACACGGAGAGGGGTGAGTGCCGGACGGTCAGCGGCATTGTACCGTACTGTAACACCATCTCGGACAGTAAGGCACGGCGTGGTGTGACATGATGTGATGTGATGTGACACGTGATGTGACGGACCAATGCGACACTGCACAGGGCCAAGCCACCGTGATGCTCAGTGATCTCTCATGCCCGTCGCCAACAGGGCATGCCACTGCGGAACGCCAGAGCAAGTAAGCTCCTACTATTAAAGCTCAGACATTATAGAATATCAGGGGACAACGTAAAAATCACACTTTCAGGAGCGTGCATAAGAGACCTCATCAAATGCATGGCCGCGCTGCAGGCCGCCCACCTGTAGGAAGAAGCCGAGACTGCGCTGCGGTTTGCGGTCCTGGCCGGGGTTCGTGCGCGGCATCACCATGATCTTCCAGGGCAGGTTCCTCACGAAGCAGGGCGGCGAGAACACAGACTCCTTCAGCTTGCTGAAGTTGGCCACCGAGAACGAGAACGTGGCCTCCGAGCGCGCCTCGTCTGTTGGGAGGGCAGGGGAGGGGAGGGGTCAGATACGGCGGCAGCAAGACAGGTTCAGCCGTCAGGCCAGCCAGGTTAGGTCAGGGCGCCTCATCTGTCGACAGGGGCAGGAGAGGGCAGCAGAGGGGAGGGTCACATACAGAGCCGCAGAATGGACTGTCAGCCGGCAGGCCAACCAGCTCAGGTCAGGTCAGGTCAGGTCAGGCGAATCCAGGTCAAGTCAGCTGGAGTCGAAGATCGAGTCGACCTCTTCTGATGAGGCTGTTAAACCACAATAACTCATTTTAGCCTAGACACAAGCAGAGGCACACGCATCAATAATGTTGTTTGCGAGGTGAGCACAAATCATAGGAAATCGCGCTCCCTCGGGATACGTACATTCTAGAGCGAACAGCATACACCCAATGTCGGTCTGTCATGTGCTATGTATTGTATTGTATTGTATTGACGTCACGCAACCAATCCACGCGGAGCGGGGCTATTCTAGGTCGCAGGTCATAAGACGTAAAACAGTGGAATCGGGTCAGCAGACATACTAGCGCACGCACACGCACACGCACACACACAGTCACGCACCGAGTAAAACAACTAACAATCACCTACATGTTTAAAGCACCCCTGTGTCTGCATTATGTGCTTACGCAGCTCGGTCTTAAACTGGGGTAGGCTGAGGTCACGAATAGAAGCGGGCAGGCTGTTGAAAGCCGTCGCTATCGAGTACAAGAAGCGCCGCCTCCCCGCCTCTGTGCGGATCGCTGGCGTCTGCAGTTGGTCACTCTGCCTGGTTTCGCGGTGGTGGACATCACGTCTGGATACAAGATGACTATGAAGCGACTCGGGCTGAGATGTCACTAAAATGCGTTTCAACAGCGTCAGAGAATGATAAAGATACATGTTCCCGCCGTCAGCCACTCGAGTTGTCTTAAAACGTCGCTGATGTGATCAAACTTCCTACGGCCAGAGATCACACGTGCCCCGAAGTTGAGCAGCTTCTGCAGGCGCGCCACAGCGGAGCTATGTCTATGTCTCACCCACAGCGGAGCTATCCTGCCGCTCTCATGTCATGTGTCATATATCAGCCACACCAGAGCTGTCCTCTGCCGGCCGTCCGACACAGCCCCACAGCCCCGCACAGCCACACGCAGCCACACACAGCCCCGCACAGCCCCACACAGCCCCACACAGAGCCACAGCCGCACAGCCGCACAGCCGCACAGCCGCACAGCCGCACAGCCGCACATCCGCACATCCGCACAGCCCCACAGCCACACAGTCACACAGCCACACAGCCGCACATCCCCACACAGCCCCACACAGAGCCACATCCGCACAGCCGCACACAGCCGCACACAGCCGCACAGCCCCACAGCCACACACAGCCACATACAGCCCCACAGCCCCACACAGAGCCACAGCCGCACAGCCCCACAGCCGCACAGCCGCAAAGCCGCACAGCCCCACACAGCCCCACACAGCCGCACAGCCGCACGGCCACACACAGCCCCACAGCCACACACAGCCGCACAGCCGCACAGCCGCACAGCCGCACGGCCACACAGCCCCACACAGCCGCACAGCCACACAGCCCCACAGAGCCACAGCCGCACACAGCCCCACACAGCCACACAATATGTTCTCCTAAACGTGACGAGCCAAAACGATAAAATAGTAAGAAATGCCTGTTTCAAACTGAGGGTCAAACAGACTTGGAATTTGGGTCATTTTCTGGATTTTTGGTCCAAAGAATTTTGCTCTCTTCATATTTGTTCAAGAAATTTGCTCTCTTTTCGCCTGATCTTACCGACATTGTAGTTAAAATATAATGCAATTTTCCTCACAAGGATTTAATATCTATTACAAATCAGGATGTTTTACTTTCCAAGTAAAATAATTAAAACAAAAATGAAAATCTTAACTTGCCAGACAATACCATTTTACTCTCCGCCTATGGATTTTTACTCTCCGGGACCAGGTCATGAAATGAAAAATTCAATACTGGGGTGGAATGTAGGTGACAAGTAATATGTACCAGTACACTTAACTTGCTGAGCTTAGGACAGCTTTACTAGATGACTTAACGGCGATGTTTACACAAACAAGGAACAGACGGGCTATTTTTAAGCTGGCAATCCTGCTCACTATATCCCGACCCAGGGACACTATTAGGCCACCACAACAGACGGCGGACTCGACTAAGGCCGCCACAACAGGCGGCGGACTCGACTCAGGCCACCACAACAGGCGGCGGACTCGACTCAGGCCGCCACAACAGACGGCGGACTCGACTCGGACCACCACAACAGACGGCGGACTCGACTAAGGCCGCCACAACAGGCGGCGGACTCGACTCAGGCCACCACAACAGGCGGCGGACTCGACTCGGACCACCACAACAGACGGCGGACTCGACTAAGGCCGCCACAACAGGCGGCGGACTCGACTCAGGCCACCACAACAGGCGGCGGACTCGACTCAGGCAGGCCGCCACAACAGACGGCGGACTCGACTCGGACCACCACAACAGACGGCGGACTCGACTAAGGCCGCCACAACAGACGGCGGGCTCGACTCAGGCCACCACAACAGACGGCGGACTCGACTCGGGCCGCCACAACAGGCGGCGGGCTCGACTCAGGCCGCCACAACAGACGGCGGGCTCGACTCAGGCCGCCACAACCGACGGCGGGCTCGACTCGGGCCGCCACAACAGACGGCGGGCTCGACTCGGGCCGCCACAACAGACGGCGGGCTCGACTCGGGCCGCCACAACAGACGGCGGGCTCGACTCGGGCCGCTCGAGCCGCGTGCAGTGCAGTCTGACGATAATCAATGTCTCAGCTGTGACGGTCGATCCCGTGCCAGTCCTGGGGCGCACAGTGCACGCGCTCAGCCCGGGCTACAGCCGGTGGACGGGTCATCCGTCAGCATGGCTAGTCTGGCAGTAACACAGACCGGACGGCGGACTCAAACAGAATCACCGAACTACACACACACACACACCACACACCACACACCACACACCACACACCACACACCACACACACACACACACACACACACACACACACACACACACACACACACACACACACACACACACACACACACACACACACACACACACACACACACACACACACGCACACACACACGCACGCACGCACGCACGCACGCACGCACGCACGCACGCACGCACGCACGCACGCACGCACGCACGCACGCACGCACGCACGAACGCACGAACGCACGAACGCACGAACGCACGAACGCACGAACGCACGAACGCACATACACACGCACATACACACGCACACGAACGCACGCACGCACGAACGAACACACGCACGAACGCACGAACGCACGAACGCACGAACGCACGAACGCACGAACGCACGCACAGAACCATCCCACGGTACATGTCCCACGCGTGTTGAGCGGGTATACGGGGACTCGATGCAACACTGGGAAACGGTAGGTACTGGCCGGGTGAGCCTCAGCCTGGGGAGGTGTGGAGGCTGGCACGTAATCCCTCGTCCTGTCGGCTACTACGGACCGAAGCACGGATCGGACCGGATCGGATCGGACCGAGGCACGGATCGGACCGGATCGGAGGCACGGATGTGGTTAGCTGGCGCGCAACCAAATCACACCCACAATGTTGGTTGAAACTTGAAACAATCGGCACGGTTACACACTGTCTCAGCGCCAACACGTAAGACGTGTACCGGAGGCCGCAAACCATCAGCCGCATTATCTGATGCGGATAGCATGGATGGATGGATGGATGGATGGATGGATGGATGGATGGATGGATGGATGGATGGATGGATGGATGGATGGATGGATGGATGGATGGACTGGATGGATGGATGGCTGGATGGCTGGCTGGCTGCTGGCTGGCTGGCTGGGCTTGCTGGCTGGCTGGCTGGCTGGCTGGCTGGCTGGCTGGCTGGCTGGCTGGCTGGCTGGATGGCTGGGATGGCTGGATGGCTGGATGGCTGGATGCGGGCTGGATGGCTGG
Organism: Chirona hameri; assembly: GCA_036785665.1. Classification (NCBI taxonomy): domain Eukaryota; kingdom Metazoa; phylum Arthropoda; class Thecostraca; order Balanomorpha; family Balanidae; genus Chirona; species Chirona hameri. The sequence goes on along the minus strand of JAXIVJ010018004.1, from coordinate 10,309 downwards.
ATGGTGGATGGCTGGATGGTGATGGCTGGATGCTGGATGGCTGGATGGCTGGATGGCTGGATGGCTGGATGCTGGATGGCTGGATGGCTGGATGGCTGGATGGCTGGATGGCTGGATGGCTGGATGGCTGGATGGCTGGATGGCTGATGGCTGGATGGCTGGGCTGGATGGCTGGAGGATGGCTGGCTGGCTGGATGGATGGATGGCTGGCTGGATGGATGGATGGATGGATGGATGGATGGATGGATGGATGGATGGATGGATGGATGATGGATGGAGGATGGATGGATGGCTGGATGATGGATGGATGGATGGATGGATGGATGGATGGATGGATGGATGGATGGATGGATGGATGGATGGATGGATGGATGGATGGATGGATGGATGGATGGATGGATGGGGAGAGCCATGGCACAGCTTTGAGCAAGCACGACCCCCAACTCATAACGAAAAACAAATCCGGTACGCGCGAACGATAACTTAAACCATTCAATCCCATCCAAACATCCAAAACGGTATTCCGATCCCAGGCTCGAAATGCACCCACTGCTGCTATGCTATGACGATCGTACTTCACCATCGCTCCACATCTCCGCTACTTACCGCTCATATCGCACCCCCCCCCCCCCCTCCCTCCCCAACATCGCCCGTGTTCCCGAGCCCCTCCCACTGCCCCGTCGCGTCCATCTGCAGGCCGCCTACCTTCTCCATGTCGGCGTCCCTGGGTGGTGGGTGACCAGGCACACCTCGCGGTCGCCGTTCAGCTCCGGCTTCGCTGGCCCGTCCCGGCTCCGGCTCGGCCGGCGGGCCGGTCCGGCTTCTCTGCCGCCGCCTCGGTTGAGTCGGCTGCCGGGCACACAGAGACGGGGGTCAGGTCACACTATGGCTGCTGCTGCTGCTGCTGCTGATGATGATGATGATGATTTAGGGCCTAGGGGCGCCGCAACTCCTTAGGTTATGTGGCGCCCATAAAGGACGCTGGGGGCCAGACTATGGTCAGTGTCGGCGGTTGTCAGGTCACAGGTCTTCCTACAGGTCACAGACCTTTCTACAGGTCACATGCAGGCACTGAGGGTATCTACATCGATTCACAGGTCTAAACGGGTCACTGGTCAGCCTACAGGTCACATCAGTACACAGGTCAGTCATCAGGTGACATGCAGGTCCACAGGCTAGCTCTCAGGTCACAGAGCAATACACAAAGCACAAGTCAGAACACAGGCCATAGGCTTCAATATCAGAGGTGACAGTATGTTTTGTGACTTATTGGTGTTTGGTTGCATGCTAAAAGGTCGCTGAGAACCATAAAGGTCAATGTGTTTGTGCATATTCTGTCTGTCAGTGTGTCCCACCACTCTGACATCTTGCGCCAAAACAGCCAAGTTGATGACACACGAGGTCATGGTCGGCCTACAATAGGTCAACCATGCTGTACATGTTGCAGCCCTTTGCCATTCTCACCAAAGCTAACACAAAATTGAGTAGATGGGTGCATTGGTGGGCATACATTATTTCTCAAATCAATGTTCCAACATTTTGTGTTACCAATCATCAAGTCAATCAAGCAAAATGATCTTGTTCTGAGCAGAAATTCGATTTTGGGTGGTGTCAGGACAGATTTATCTCTCATTTTAAACAAAACTGTGGCGGCACCTGTTCCCAGGCATACATAAGTCCTTTTTCCTATTGAAGATAATCACCTTTGTGTTTTAATCATTGTAACAAATATTCCTATCCATCAACATATTCACAATGACTTATGGCCCACCTCGTATATCGAGACACCACTGACACGGCGCTCGGTTGCTCTGCCGGCGTGGGGAGAATAATAATCGCATCTTAATCGCATTTTAAGTGTAGCATAACGTACGTGTTGAAAAAGAATTGCTGGGCCGTGACTTCCATGTGCTGTCACCCATATATACACACCAAAAGCTTTGAAGCCTTTCTCAGTAATGGATACAGTCATCACATAGCCATGCATAACTGCATACGCATGCATTTGTGTTATGCAGAAAGCATTCGGTACCGCTGGCCTCGATGCTTCTCTTGCGCTTGGAACACCGAACACCGAGCACAATCGCCGTGGTATTTCGGACTTCTAGCAGCAATTAAATCAATTTTGGAACTTGTCGCTTCGTTATTGCAAAAACGCCCTTCACAATCACATAATGGATCTATGAGTATATCAGGCTATCCAAGAGCATGACCTCAACTTCCCCTGCAGGACTGCCACTGATTAATTGTCAGTCCGTGACGCAGGACCAGTTCTGTTAAACCTCGCCCTACGGGAACTTTTTCACCTTCGCCCTACGGAGGAGGGGGGGGGGGGGCTGACAACCCCCCCCCCCCCCCACACACACACACTGTTAACTTCCAAACCAAGCAACTTAGAGCAATGCGGTAAGAACCAGCATGTTGCCTGTCCATGAGAGGAATATAACAGTATGCGATTTTTAGGTTTCAGGCCAACGGGTGACCTTCCAGGTTTAAGTGAATGACCTCGGATTTACCACGTCCAGAACAGAGATTTTGCTCTTCAGAAAACCTCAAAATTAGAAATTGATCAATGTAAATAAAAGAGGCGTGTTCCTAGACCAGTGTTTGGCTCAGAAATACAGAAAAGGTAATTATTTGTTCGTATCTTGTCAAAAAAGTCAAAAAAGTTATTTTAAAAAATGACGTCATCAGTTTCTTACACTTGGGAGCCATCACTCAGTGAAAAATGAAGATATTACTTTGAAATTTGGTATGGGTACTGTCCATACTCAGTTCTATCACATATATTCCGGTTTTTCTAACATTTGTTTTGCAGGGAATTAAAAAAAGTTTGCATTTTATTTTAGGGGTCAAAAACCATTTTTTTTTGCAAATCCGAGATTGCCATTTTAAAATCAAATGCCATTTTGTATCTTTGGTGAATTGCGTTTGCAATTTCCTTTAAAACTCCGTTTTCTACCATTTTTCAAATATTTATGTTTTGCCACCAACATGACATCAAAGCATGATTATCGCCCCAAACTACTTAACCAATTGCAATTAAATTTTTTACAGCATACGTATAATTGTTGTAAACTCAGCTATCGAAAATTTCAGCAAGATGCGCCGCACGTGTAAAAAGCCATTCAAGAAAACCCTCAGGGGGGCCTGTCAGCCACCCCCCACCCCCCCCCCGTAGGGCGAGGGTTAAGTCATCAGTTCATGTTTTAGGATCGACTTTGCCCAGTCGTCATTACGTGAGACCAGTGTTCTGAAATTACTTTTTGAATACATGCAGAGAGGTATCAAAACTGCCAAAAAAACATGTGAAGAGGTAACAAAAATAAGAAAACCAAAATATATCTTAATTTTACTCACGTACTACACAAATATGAAATGAGTGATCATCAAGAGGTGAAACTCCTCATCAAGATTGTAAGGAATATGACATAGTTGATACAATTCAATATTTTGTCAATGTTAGCATAACCAAATACAAACTAGTTTCCAATTGACATTTTTCATTTTTAAATATACATTTCATAATATAACCATGATATACACAATTCAGCAAGCATAGTGATCAGTTCACAGTTCAACTCAAGATTGTAAATAATATGACAAAGATGATATAATTAAATAGTTTGCTCACAGTTGTAAACACATTTCAGGCAGCATTACATTACAAAGTAGATGCAGAAGCATACCCATATTTATACATATGGCAACCGCACAAAGTTCATAAATGTGTTATGAGGTGATCTGAGAAAGACTAGTGAATTCCAAAATATCCATGACAAAATATAGTTCAACTATTAGCCTATCATGTGAAAAAACTGAAATTTAAAACTATTATTTCACTGAATTGATATAATTCAACTAATTATTGGTTAAGTGACGGGTTGTGCCTCTAGCCTCTAGCATAACCCATCAAGTAAATAATTAGGGCAAAACAAAACATTATTGCGACAATACCGTCAACTGATGTAACCCTGGACATATCCTAACCTCAGACTTTTCATGCTATCAAATGTAAGCAATACAGACTCAGTAAAATACTGCAGCTGTATTGTCTGCACTCGTAGTCTGATAGCATGACAAGTCTGAGGTTAGGATGTGTCCGAAGATTAGGCCTTTACTCTATAAGCATGATTGACAAATGCCCTTATTTACCCATACATATTAACATGTGGAATTTCATTAAAGGGAAATAATGACCTTTTTCCACAAAAATGGAGTTAGCACTTGAAATCGCCAGACGAGACCACAATATATTGTAAATTCATCACATTTTGCATGAAACGTTCCTGCCGAAAGATATTTCAAGTTAAAGTTGATAAGCGTTCCACACTTGTAACGACCGGTACTTGCAAGTACTTTTGGTCCTCATCAAACTGCGGGCTTTTCCCGTATTGTTTTTGTACGCAATGGAGTGGAAAATATATTGTGCGTTCTGCTTGTTGTGATTATATGCCCGGCGATCTTCTAAAACTAACAGCGATTGGAAAAAGTGGCAATAAAATCGGAAGCTCATCGATGCACATCAACGGCGGCATAGTTAGTGGTTGCGACCCTCAATTTTTGAAAATCGATTCATTTGTTTTCAACATTAGGAGTATTGTATAATTTGGCTGTGGCTGTATATAACACTATGCTTTATATTATCATGAAAAAAATAATATTTTTTCCCCAAAAAAACTAACAAACAATAACACAAAACTGGCAATTAAATCGGAAGCTCATCGATGCACATCGACGGCGACCTATTTAGCGTCGGCGATTTGTTTACAAAGTCATTGTCATGCTTCTCGGCGCACTTAACCATTGTGGCGAGTTGTTCTGATTAGTGTACCCAAGTCCCGTAGCAGGCTTTGTTAATGACGTCACTGGTGCCATTCTTGTGTAGCATTGCAAAAATATATCTGATTTTGAGTTGAAAGCTAATTAAAGACTTATTCAAATTATTGTTTTTAAGTTTGAATTTTCTTGTTAATCATTATTAAAGGTATTGTATCACTTTATTTCATAGTAGTTGACGCTTCAGAAACTTGTGACATAATAATATTGTATCCAATATGCATTTCCTCACCTTTTGCTATTGTGGCGCAGTGCCGAGTGCTTTGCGAATACTAGCTTGCCTGGGGTTCAATTCATTCCGCCCTTATTTTATTCGAGTTGGTATAGTTGCATGTTGTTGTTATTCATGACGTATACTGATAGTCAGTCATGCATCACGGATGCTTCACGGATTGCTTCACGGATCAGAGCGCTGCCTCAAACGCACGCTAGTAGCGCTTTCGTTCTCCATGGCAACCAGGCGTGAGCCAATGAAAAGCCAGAACGTATACCCTTTCTGGCTTTTGATTGGCTGACGCCTGGTTGCCATGGAGAACGAAAGCGCTACTAGCGTGTGCCCGAGCAGCGCTCAGTTTGATCGGAAACGTCACAGAGCCTCCAAAAATTGCCGCACTCGATGTAAACAATGGTAGAGGACGAATTTGTCAATGACCTTCATGAAGTACACAAGGTACTTGTTTTGTATTTTTTTTCCAAACTTACAACTTGAATTTGGGGAATAATTGTATTTAATTCTTAGATTTAAATAAAATAACTTTAAAACCATAACGGTAGCCTAAGAATTGTTGCTAACAAAATCAAAAGGTCATTATTTCCCTTTAATTAGCAGATTTATGACAATATAAGTTCCTAGCAATCACTTTGGAGAGACATTCCTAACATTCTCGACTCATGCATTGCAATGTTTTGGTCTGGTAAGCCAAAGCTGAGTGGTACCCCACTTCTCTCAACTTATTGAATTATGGGAAGAAAAATAAGGTAAGGGACAGCATATAAATACAACGAGAGTATTTACCTGCCGCCACTCCTACATCAGCATGCCCACAACCAAACAACTTTCTGCATTACCTAGGGCAGCCTTTGTATGTAAGCTGCCTGGCCTCAGTGTTCTATTGCCCTGGCTGCCTCAAAGACGCCGGAGATTATTTTGTATAAACAGCGCCAGGTTAGCTGCATCTTTGCGGCAGCTAAATTATTGGCGCTGAATAATCCCCGCAAAAAATGTTACCTCCTCAGAAAACATCTCAACCTAAATCATTTTTCAAGACTATTCATTGGATATTTCCGAGGGTTTCGGCTGGTAAAAAAAAACATTGAAGTGTTTGGTAATGACCTGTTTTTGTGTGATAAATAAGCAGATGGTCTTATAATAAAAACATGCCGGTTTAATTTTGGTTACCTCCTCAGAATAACGATAGATTACAGAACAAATCTTCCAACTTGTAAAAACCAAAATAAGCCACGTAAATGATAACATTACTTGTAAATAATGCAAGTTGTTTTCAAAATAGTTTTTTCAAGCCATTAATTAGTCTTCAAATATATTATTTCATGTCTGCAAAATGTATAACAGCATGATAAGTATCACGGTGCACGAAGCAGGTAAAAATGGGCCTATGACAGTATGCAAGGGAAAAAATCACCTAAAATACAGGAATGTATATTTTTCATCAAAAATTATACCAAAGCTTCTCAACAGACCATACAAGACTATGCCACGTTTTTGTGCAAATCTGACCGCTAATGAATGTGTATATAAAACATGCCAGAAACATGCCAATAGTTACCTCTTTCTTACCTCCTCTCCTCACCAGTGCAGTGGCTCAGAAGCCAGCAGGTGAACAAAGCTATCAATTGATCAACTATGTTTCGACGTGAAATGTAGGTAGGTAATAGGTATGGAGGCATCTGATCAAACGTAAGGTATACAAATGTCATCAAATCACTCAGAGATGACTCAGGTAATGAAACCCAAATACTGCACAACGCTCAATCGAATGGCAAAAAGGGAGGCGAATGGGAGGTAACTATTTCAAATTAAGAGGTATTTTAGGAGGTAACTATTTTGGTAAATGCATGCCCATCTGCATGTAATTTCCCCAATTTCAGAACACTGCGTGAGACCGTACAGTCGTTTCTCCGTACATGAGAGCTGTACGGTCGTTTCTCCGTACATGAGAGCTGTACGGTCGTTTCTCCGTACATGAGAGCTGTACGGTCGTTTCTCCGTACATGAGAGCTGTACGGTCGTTTCTCCGTACATGAGAGCTGTACGGTCGTTTCTCCGTACATGAGAGCTGTACGGTGGTCGGTCCATACATGAGAGCTGTACGGTGGTCGGTCCGTGGGACAGCGCTGTTCGGTCAGATCTCCGAACAGCGCTGTCCCACTGTACAGCTCCACTGTACATGAGAGCTGTACGGTCGTCAGTCCGTGAGACAGCGCTGTTCTATCATAGTTTTCAAGTTATTGAGAAAATCCGGGAGGGGTGGGGCAGATTTTGCCCCCCAGTGGGGCGCGGGTTAACCCTGTTAGTGGCAGGCTCCTGGCTACCCCTATAACCGAATTTTAACGCAACTAATAGGGATCGATAGATTGAATTGGGGATTGATATATGATGGCGACTTTTGAAAATGCAAAAATTATAGGCGTTTTCAGGTCACTAAATTTTGGGGTAAAATAAATGCCTTATAAAACCGTCTTTTTTCCTCTTTTGTTCTCGTTAAATGAAATGGTGCGCTATTGTGACATCGGACACAACATTTATAACTGCGGTGCCAGATTATCGAAAAAGGGAGGCAAAATATAAAAACAAAATAACTTCCTGTAAACTTCCCTTTTCCAAGAAACCGCCTCTGCCGTGCAATATTTATGAATTGCCTCCCGAGTGCTGGAAAGGGCCCTCGACAGACCCCAGGCAAAAGCCAGACCCAGACCGAGAAACAAATGGACGTCCAACCGGCACAGGTGGCTGAAGGTCAGGAACAGCAGCGCGGTCCAGATCCGGAACTCCGGTCGAGTCCTCAGTCCCAGTCAGGAATGGATGCCAAGCCGGAATCACAAGCGAGTATCCCCACGGCACCTCAGTTTGGACCTGAACCGGCACCGCAGTTTGGTCCGGAACCAGCGCCTCAGTTTGGACCTGAACCGGCACCGCAGTTTGGTCCGGAACCAGCGCCTCAGTTTGGTCCGGAACCAGTGCCTCAGTTCGGACCAACCCCGGATCCTGAAGAGGCACTTGATATGCAGCCGAAGACGAGCATGAGTGTCGGATCTGCTGTACCTGGCTCCGGAGCGTCTCTGCGGCGAGGACCAGTACCACTGCGCCAGGTGCGCCTGCTTGCAGGACGCCGACCGCCAGCTGCGTCTGCTGACACCACCGCCGCACCTGGTCGTCTCGCTGGTACGGTTTGAGTTCGACCGGCGGACCAGCGCGCTGCGGAAGGTGCTGGCGCCGGTGCGCCTGACTGAGCGTCTGGCCGTGTCGCTGGCCGGCCAGCAGCCCGCCCAGTATAGCCTATATGCAGTCATCGTGCACGCCGGTCACTCGATGGACGCCGTCCGGTCATTACTTTTCGTTTAACCGCGCGTCCTGCGGTGGCGACGGGGCCGGCCCGGACGGCAGTGACGGCGGCTGGTGGCGGCTGGACGATACCTCGGCGGCGCCGGTGACAGCGGCGACCGCGCTCTGCCGACCACGGTAATCTTCTGATGCCGCCTACACACTGCTGTACCGGCTGGCGGGGGCGGCGGCGGCCGGTGGGCGGCCGCCTGCGCTGACGGCGCTGCCCGGCCCGCTGCGGGCTGCCGTGGACCGGGACAAAGCTGTGTACCGGCGAAAGCGGCAGAGCTACTCTGGGCAGAGCCGGCCGGTTAACGCGCTGCCGCTGCCTCAGGACGGTTACAGTGGGCAGGCTGGACCAAGCTCTAAGCTCTAAGTTGGAACTGTAGCGCATGTGGGAGAGGGTTGATAATTATATGTCTAGTATTGTTCGCCTTGTTGTGAATGTTGTTACATGTCACTTGATAGGATGCTGTACCTAATGTGTTTTTTCTTCTTCTTTCTGCGCATCGCTAACTTTTCTCGTTTGTTTGTGTTTCTTTGTTTATATATGACAATAAATATATTTATTACAGTTTACTAAAATCAACTAATTTTCGCCCTTGCTTCAATCACCGTAAACCTATGCAACTCCTTTATACTTCAGGCAGTTAGGAAGAAGCCGTGAAGTTCGCATCTCCGTATTATCGCCAATTTGGCGATAATAGCATAAAGGATTTCCCTGTCATTAAAAAATGATATAACGTCACCAACCCAACTTTCCGCTTAAAACTAAAAGTTGAATATCTTCCAAACTAAGTTTTTTTTCGGGGAAAATTTCACATGTCAGCTGACCTCGCCTGACATGTAGACATAGAATTTAGTGTGATTCGACAACTTTCAAAAAGGTGGGACAGTCCCTTAACAGGCGGTTCCACGGTCCGGTTTTGGGAGGTTTTTTTTCGGCGACATTTGGCAACGCCAAACGGGTTGCCATTTGCTTGTGATGTCGCAAGCAAATGGTACCACTATTTTTTTTTATAGATAAATAAATATTTAGAGTTAAATATTTAACTGGTACCATTTGCTTGCGACGTCATAACACCCTGGCTCACTAGCGGTCCCTGGCGGCCAACCGCTGCATCAACTCCAGCTGATAGTCTCTAGATTCAAACTCCTCTAGATTGCGAACCACCCGGGGATCGAGAAATGAAAGACGAAAATATTCCAAGGCTGACCTTAAAACAAGTCGACTATCATTACCAGTTGGGTAAAGAGACGACGCTGTCGGTTTAGAGTCCCTATTCAAATACACATGGGCCTTATTTTTTTACAGATGTCAAAATCAAACTCGAATATCTTTATGATTAGATCATTGTGATCGTTTTAACTGCTACCATACTTAATTGCAATGCCTAACCATACAAATGGCTAGCTCAACTCAAATATAATGTTAAGGTGGGATAGTCCCTTCAAAGCGGACGGCTAAATCTAGTTTTGCCCACACGGGCAAAACTAGGTGGGCAAAACTTCCTGCTAGGGGGCAAAACTCTTTGGCTCCAAGGATCCATTTAAAGAAGGTAAAACTGTACTAGAAAGCAAATTATGGAAACTAAATGCAGTGTTGGGGTCACTCTGAGTCGTCCGCTGTCATGATGGGTCGATGACGGCATAGACTTTACACCCAAACTTGGTCAACTGGCGCTTTTGGAGATAATCGCTCTTCGAGCTAATTCATGGGCGGAATTCCCTATGGACTTGGTAGGGACATCCCCCTCCCCCCATTTGGTGTTTGGCCTACCAAATTTTGCTGTACGTAAAGGCATTGCAATGTTATAAAGGGATTGTCCAGCTGTGAACCCACGAAGTTGAAAGGTGATTCTCCAGTTGCGAAACCACCATTTTGCCCACCACCTTTTTGGAACAGCT
>JAXIVJ010018003.1:0-24586 GCA_036785665.1 Chirona hameri | reverse complement strand
TCAATGAAGATATTGCAAGGCAAAGTGACCTACTGGTCTATCTGAGGGATTATGTAATTCGAGTGGACACATTTCGCGCTTCCATTTGTATTACCATTTTGTGAGGTAATGCTGGCATCAAACAATAACGGTAACATGGTGTACCACTTTGGTCATGAGAGCAGCTGCAAGTGTGTTATAGGAGCAGCTGCAGGAAAGCAGCTGCAAATAACTCCTCCTAGCCTACTGCTTGGCAAGGGTGCTTTTTGAGAAGCTCAGGTAGTTCTTCCTATGAGCCTGATGATGATGCTTCATGAGCCATTGTAGATCGGTCTCGTCTTTGGTTACCGTGTTACAAAACTGTTCGACAAGCCGGATGGGCCTCTCTGCTGGGTCATTTACTACTTTGAGTGACGATGCGAACTTCTCAAGCTTCACAAACTCGCCGTTTGTGATTCACTCTTCTGGCGGCGTGGTCAGCCATCCTCCCGTCAAACCAGCATCTCAAATACTAACCACGAATCTTCACTCACCATGTCAGGGAGGTGTACCGGCTCACCCTCATCCAGCACCACACTTTCGTTGCTTCCCACCTCAAAGGATGCTGGTCTTGGTATGCTCGAGTTTTTCTGCGATGTTGCGCTTCTCGTCATCCCCCACGCGAGTGGAGCATAGGGTGAATACCACGGTTTCAGGCACCAGGGATGGCGTCTGACCACTTTCAGAGCTGCATGCGCGACCTCACTGTCCACCTCCTTGTACATCTGCAGCTGATTGTGCAGGAGAGCGTCGCTTTGTGGTGCATCATCTGCAGAAGAGGAACTCATTCACGCAGGAATCACACAGAAGAGGAACTCATTCCCTGCGTGAATGAGTTCCTCTTCTGCAGCTGATGCACCACAACACGCAGAAGAGGAACTCATTCCCTGCGTGAATGAGTTCCTCTTCTGCAGATGATGCACCACAAAACGACGCTCTCCTGCACAATCAGCTGCAGATGTACAAGGAGGTGGACAGTGAGGTCGCGCATGCAGCTCTCAAAGTGGTCAGACGCCATCCCTGGTACCTGGTGCCTGACACCGTGGTATTCACCCTATGCTCCACTCGCGTGGGGGATGACGTGAAGCGCAACATCGCAGAAAAACTCGAGCATACCAAGACCAGCATCCTTTGAGGTGGGAAGCAACGAAAGTGTGGTGCTGGATGAGGGTGAGCCGGCGCACCTCCCTGACATGGTGAGTGAAGATTCGTGGTTAGTATTTGAGATGCTGGGTTTAACGGGAGGGATGGCTGACCACGCCGCCAGAAGAGTGGATCACAAACGGCGAGTTTGTGAAGCTTGAGAAGTTCGTATCGTCACTCAAAGTAGTAAATGACCCAGCAGAGAGGCCCATCCGGCATGTCGAACCGTTTTGTAACACGGTAACCAAAGACGAGACCGATCTACAATGGCTCATGAAGCATCATCATCAGGCTCATAGGAAGAACTACCTGAGCTTCTCAAAAAGCACCCTTGCCAAGCAGTAGGCTAGGAGGAGTTATTTGCAGCTGCTTTCCTGCAGCTGCTCCTATAACACACTTGCAGCTGCTCTCATGACCAAAGTGGTACACCATGCTACCGTTATTGTTTGATGCCAGAATTACCTCACAAAATGGTAATACAAATGGAAGCGCGACATGTGTCCACTCGAATTGCATAATCCCTCAGATAGACCAGTAGGTCACTTTGCCTTGCAATATCTTCCTTGACCTAAGTTAACATTAGGTGACCTTGGGACCCCTGTGGTGCTTCACCTTTTGAGTGTGACGTTTTGCCTTTTTAGATAGGATACAGGTTAAATATCATTTCTGGGGTAATTTTTCTCGTAAAATTCGAATTTAGCACTGAAAGATACCACCCAGCCATTACAATACATTATTTTGATTTTTGAACATTTTTGACCTTGTGACCCGTGACCTATACCTTGGATAAATTTTGACCTGTAACCTATAGCCATGGTGTACCTATAGTGCCTATAGCCATGGTCGTACCTATAGCCATGGTCGTCCCATATGCCATTCCATGTGCAATTGTACATGGAATATTCTGAGTATCAATTTATTGCACATTAACACAAACGTGTTGTGCTAATCTCAGTTAAAGCAATACAATGAAAACTACCAAAAATAGCCAAAACACACTTCCAAAATGCTTCTTGGGCTAAGTCGGTATGCATTGTACAGGAAAACGGAGGTCACCACGTTGTTTTTCACGCCGATTCACATGGGAATCAGTCCGACGACCTGTAAAAGTCACAACAAGTGCAAAGTGAACAACCCTCATGGTGCGCCACCACTTCGACATCCGCTATCGTCCTGACTGAGCTCCTCACATTTTTCTCTCTCATAAGAATACACACTTCATTATATTATATGATGGACTTCACCTGTAATTGGGCTCGTACCTGTTGCTGATTAATAAATCATACATTCATACATACACATTGCTTACACCGTAGATAAGGGAAGTCCCTGTTTCTTGGTGCTGGCCGATGATATACGACTATGCTACTGCGAGGGTAGTGGGCACCCAGTGGGCAGTACTGTGAGCCCAGTGGCAGTACTACGAGCCCAGTGGGCAATACTGTGAGCCCAGTGGCAGTACTACGAGCCCAGTGGGCAGTACTGTGAGCCCAGTGGCAGTACTACGAGTCCAGTGGGCTCGCAATATCTTCCTTATATAAATATCTGTGAGCCCAGTGGCAGTAAACGAGCCCAGTGGGCAGTACTGTGAGCCCAGTGGCAGTACTACGAGCCCAGTGGGCAGTACTACGAGCCCAGTGGGCAGTACTGTGAGCCCAGTGGCAGTACTACGAGCCCAGTGGGCAGTACTATGAGCCCAGTGGCAGTAAACGAGCCCAGTGGGCAGTACTACGAGCCCAGTGGGCAGTACTGTGAGCCCAGTGGCAGTACTACGAGCCCAGTGGGCAGTACTGTGAGCCCAGTGGCAGTAAACGAGCCCAGTAGGCAGTACTGTGAGACCAGTTGCAGTACTACGAGCCCAGTGGGCAGTACTACGAGCCCAGTGGGCAGTACTGTGAGCCCAGTGGCAGTACTACGAGCCCAGTGGGCAGTACTGTGAGCCCAGTGGCAGTAAACGAGCCCAGTGGGCAGTACTGTGAGCCCAGTGGCAGTACTACGAGCCCAGTGGGCAGTACTACGAGCCCAGTGGGCAGTACTGTGAGCCCAGTGGCAGTACTACGAGCCCAGTGGGCAGTACTGTGAGCCCAGTGGCAGTACTACGAGCCCAGTGGGCAGTACTGTGAGCCCAGTGGGCAGTACTGTGAGCACAGTGGCAGTACTACGAGCCCAGTGGCAGTACTACGAGCCCAGTGGGCAGTACTACGAGCCCAGTGGGCAGTACTGTGGGCCCAGTGGCAGTACTACGAGCCCAGTGGGCAGTACTACGAGCCCAGTGGGCAGTACTGTGAGCCCAGTGGGCAGTACTGTGAGCCCAGTGGCAGTACTACGAGCCCAGTGGGCAGTACTGTGAGCCCAGTGGCAGTACTACGAGCCCAGTGGGCAGTACTACGAGCCCAGTGGGCAGTACTGTGAGCCCAGTGGGCAGTACTGTGATCCCAATGTCAGTACTACGAGCCCAGTGGGCAGTACTGTGAGCCCAGTGGGCAGTACTGTGAGCCCAGTGGCAGTACTACGATCCCAGTGGGCAGTACTACGAGCCCAGTGGCAGTACTGTGAGCCCAGTGGCAGTACTACGAGCCCAGTGGGCAGTACTACGAGCCCAGTGGGCAGTACTACGAGCCCAGTGGCAGTACTGTGAGCCCAGTGGCAGTACTACGAGCCCAGTGGGCAGTACTGATACTGTGAATTGCTTATCATTGCAGACCCGCCTGAAGTGGTGTCCGTCTCCAACATATCGATGGTGTTGTCGGGCGAGGATGGCGTACTCAAGTGCTCCATTGACGCCAACCCCATCGACGAGGACACGCTCACCTGGCACCGGCAGGGCTTCGACTTCAGCTCCAGCCGAGTCAGCACTTTCGCCAGGAACGGCACCTCCTACCTGACGGTGCATAACGCCACCAGAGACGACATCGGAGAGTTCCAGTGTCGGGCCGACAATGGGGTCGGTCAGGCGACGGCCACGGCGGCTCTGCTGGTCAAACGTGAGTGGAGCTCTCACCTTGGGTACCTACTTCGTTCGTCGAACTATCGTATTAACAGTTCTAAGCGATGGAAGTATAGCTAGAAAGAATACTATCCTGCACTTCCTTGTTTGTTGTGATGACTGTTAATTGGGATTTATGGCGCCTCAACTGCTGTCGCAGCTAACGTGGGGTGTCCATTGTTCTGCTCTACAGACGCGGCGGAGTTTGTTGATCGCCGCCAGTGGTCCCAGTCCGCCATGGAAGAGGGAGGCGGTGCCCACCTCAGATGCCGGGCACGGGGAGCGCCAAAGGTCACCTTCCAGTGGTCCAGGAAGGATGGACGCACACTGGACACTGCAGCCGACTCACGGAAGTACCAGATAGACTACACACAGGTCAGTTGAACATTCTTCATCCACCCCGTTTCCAAACCTAAACATGTCGAAATCTGAACCTTATCCTGTTATGGAAACGGGGCTACTGCGGGATTTGGTGTCATCAAATTCTGCCTGGTATTTGTGCAGATTTTGAGTTCAGCCACAACACTGACTGGAATGTGTATTTGTTATTTGTCGTTTGCGCATCTGCAACTAAAACAATACTATTTTGTATCCAAAAGAATGGCAAACTTTAACAACGTCGATGTCCGGTTGATTAATTTATTGCATTGCTCTGCGGAGCTTTCCATTCCCAGACCACTTTTCTTATTTTATTTATACATGCAGGTGGACCTGGTGACGTGGCAGTCTGTGCTCAAGGTCAAGGATGTGCAGGCCTCCGACTACGCCACCTATGAGTGCGTCGCTCACAACGAGCTGGGCTCTCAGCGTCAGCAGATAGTGCTGGGTCGTCCCAGTGCTCCTGACCCACCTCTAGGACTGAAGGTGGTCAATGTGTCTCACGACTCGGCCACGCTCTCCTGGCAGCCCGGCTTCGATGGCGGTCTACCGCAGGTCAGCAGATAGAAGATCAAGGTCGCATATATCATCCGGTTCCTTCTCAGTTGTTTCTGAAAGGCGCTGACGATGTTTTCAGGCCTCATAGAAGCTTGTTTTATTGCTACTTCGGCTCTTACTTATGACAAAGTTACAGTAATTGCCACAGGCGCATTTACTGTCATTATGATCTTGTTTGTACAAGCCCTCCGATTGTGTAGTAATTGTGGTATTTAATATCATTTTTGTTCCATGATTTCGTATGCGTTTGAGAGAATAATAACATTCACTGAATTTAATCGTGTAGATAATTTAAATGAGCAGCCACGGCTATTTCCTTCTAGAGATGTTTTACAAATGTCATTTCTTTAAATACTGCGATTTCTTCAGATACGGCATGATTAATATATCGATCCCACAGGTGTACCAGATACGGTATTCTGCCTCGTCAGGCAAGAAACATTTGAGCTATATCAAGGTGCAGCCACCGAACGCCACGAGGTTCAGCGTGGTTACGTTGACTCCAGAGACAGACTACCGTTTAGATGTACGAGCCTACAACAAGCTGGGAAAGAGCAAATACTCAATAGCCGTCGAAATCACAACATTACGTAAGTCAGTCTTGACAAATGTGTAATTAATGTGCTTGACCACCAGAATCCAGCGAATTAACTCATTCAGCAAAAGTCGACTTCGATGGCGGTTAGGTTAGAATGTATAAATCAAATATATTACCACCAGGTAGCATATGGGTTTATCCGGGAATATGAGGCCTCCCATATATGTCCCCTGCACCTAAACTACGAGAGCGGTGGGATGCAAGAGTCCCCTGTTCTAGCCAGGGGCGGATCCAGGGGGAGGTAACGGGACTGACAGACCCCCCCCCCTCAATGGAAATTGGCGCCCCTGCGCCACAGGCGCAGGGGCACTAGTTCTGCGCCAAAGGCGCAATCTGGGCGACCCCGCCCCCGCCCAGTCAACAAATGTTTGTTCTGCCGACCCGGCACTACCCTCCCCCCTCCCCCGCTCAATGAACGACTCATCGCACTGACGCCCCGACACCCCGACGTCGGCGCCCCCCTCAGGTGCCAAAAATGCGCCTCCCGGGCCTACAGCCCCCCCTCAATGAAAATCCTGGATCCGCCCCTGGTTCTGGTATGCCGGATTCGAATTGTTTCGGCATTCGCTATTTGCTCCCGACTGGGATGTCCTGCGGCCGTTGGCAGCGGTAATGTTGAAGGTCAGGTGACGTCAGAACTCAGAGGTTCGGGCGGACCCTATACAGGTATGATTGGGCACGTAAAACGTTTGCCACTAATTTATGTCGGTAGCCAGCAGTTACTCAATTGCGTGTTGGTTGCAGGACCAGCGCAACAAACTGTTTGGCAAGGCACCAGATCTCGGAAATCCATCTTATTAAGAGGCTTCTGCTAAATTTGTCCAAATTGAAGTGAAAATTCAGTTGTTATCTAATGTATGGTTCTCAACTAATCGCCCGTCAAAGATAGGTACATTCGTTTTGTATCACAATATAGTGAAAGTTAACTGGATTGGATTGGGCTCGGATCGAAGGAAAAGTCCTCTTTGATTGAATCTGGATTCAGACAGGATGAGTTTGATGGGTTTGGTTTGAATTAGCTCCGTATCTGTGTCGATTTCTGATGAGCTGAGCTGCGCTGGCCCCGTATCTGTGCCGATTTCTGCTGAGCTGAGCTGCGCTGGCCCCGTATCTGTGCCGATTTCTGCTGAGCTGAGCTGCGCTGGCCCCGTATCTGTGCCGATTTCTGCTGAGCTGAGCTGCGCTGGCCCCGTATCTGTGCCGATTTCTGCTGAGCTGAGCTGCGCTGGCCCCGTATCTGTGCCGATTTCTGCTGAGCTGAGCTGCGCTGGCCCCGTATCTGTGCCGATTTCTGCTGAGCTGAGCTGCGCTGGCCCCGTATCTGTGCTGATTTCTGCTGAGCTGAGCTGCGCTGGCCCCGTATCTGTGCTGATTTATGCTGAGCTGAGCTGCGCTGGCCCCTATCTGTGGCGATTTCTGCTGAGCTGAGCTGCGCTGGCCTTATATCACAGGCGGTCCTGGTTCTGCTGAGCATGGCCAGCTGACCCTGCAGCAGGGCCAGCTGCCCTGGACGGTCATCATCGCCATCTCCGCCGTCGGAGGAGTGCTTCTGCTGCTCAACGCCCTGCTGATCGTCTTCTTTGTGCGAAGACGCAT
Source organism: Chirona hameri (assembly GCA_036785665.1). NCBI lineage: Eukaryota > Metazoa > Arthropoda > Thecostraca > Balanomorpha > Balanidae > Chirona > Chirona hameri. The sequence goes on along the minus strand of JAXIVJ010018003.1, from coordinate 17,309 downwards.
GCGCAGAACGAAAAGCAGCACTATCGACTCGGCCTGTGAGTTTTAAAAACAAAACTTGTCCTAAATTTCGATAAAATTAATGATTTGATAAGTTGTAGACTACTCTGTCTCCTAAACCATGCAGGTTTGCGAGACATTTTTTTGCACGCCTTGTAATGCATGCTTAATTTAATCGTATCACTTAATTTTAATGTGAAATTCGCAAAAATGTACTTAAACTATATTATATGCACAATATATATTTGGATGTTTTTTTCAGCAACGAGTGATACCAGCACCAAGTCTGAGACAGTCCACATGTACGGTAACAATGAGACGGCCAGCTCCCCGTCGGTGAACAGCTGTGGAAGCTTCAGCCGCGGAGAAAGCTTAGAAGAATGTGGTGTAAGTATTCACCGGAAAACAAAGACGATAGGTTGTTCACTGTTCAGTCTCTATCTATTGTTTATGTTGTCACGTAGTATTTCTCATTTTTGCATCACATTTTTTTCTTCAATTTTCCTCATTGATTCCAATAATATTTCCCATTTCCTTTCCCATAATTTAGGTCATTTTATTAAAATGTTGTCCATTTGACATATTTATCTGTAGATGACTGATTTCATAAACAGACTCAATGTAAAGCGTAATCAACGCACCCTGGCGTTGATTACGCTTTATCGTCCGCTGGCGTCCGCTGGCGATCATACCATCGTCCGCTGGCGATGGCAGCTTTATCATGTCACCTATGCAAATGAGTTTGAACGCGATCTTGAGGCTTTAGATGGTGACTTACATATCCCGCCATCCGGCCGTCAGGTTCTCCGAAGCAGTAGCGGCTACGATCCGTGTCTGGGCGTCTCCCTGATGGACCCGGCGGCAGAGTTCCGTCCGTCGGCGGCCAGACAGGCGGCCTCGGCAGCAGACCTGTACGTTCTGCCCACACCGCGCTCCGCCCCGCCGCCCCGACAGTTCTGTGTGTCTCCTTATACACCCACGGCGGTGACGGCGATCGCGGGCTCTCAGACGCTGTCCAGGAGCGGCCCTCGCCGGGAGCAGCCTGTGATGGCGATCTCAGGCAGTCAGACACTGTCCAGAAGCGGCCACCGCCGACTGCCGACCGGGGACAGTCCCCCGGCCTCGCTGTGCCCCGGAGCACAGTACAGACCGTCAGCGTCACCGGCCACCGAACACTATTTGTCGCCTTCCACCGTGTCACCGGCCACCGAACACTATTTGTCGCCTTCCACCGTGTCACCGGCTCCAGAACACTACCTTACGCCGTCTTCCCGCCTGAACTCGGCACCGACTCCGACTCCGACTCCGACTCCGACTCCGACTCCGACCTGGACCAGCGACGGCCAGCAACAGCAGTAAGTGACGTGTAACGGCTGAGCTCAGCTTGATTATCATTGTTTGCTTCATCTGTCAGATCCCTTTCTTATAGTCGGTGGCGACTGCAGGCTATGCATGCAAGACAAATTATAAATACATCGTAATTCCGCTCCCAGTAGGTGGCGCGGTATTTCAAGCCTGGGAACAATTTTTAATGGAATGTTCTTGGCATTGTGAAATATATTATATGTAAGATTCGTGGTCCCAATCTTATATCATCAATATAAAATAACCTTCAAACGGCCTGAGTAGGGAGACAACTGGTGGGTTGGACGGGTGGAACCTTGATTGTCTCGGTGAACCCCATTTCTACGATCCGATAACATAACCTAATCCACTTTTGTAAAACAGGCGTTTCCATGACCGCTGCAATCAGGATCTGAAAGGAGAACGGGGCTAAGTAGTGTCATGGAAACTGAGTAATCATACAAATTCCATAAGCACAAACCAACCCCCAGCATGCAAAATAACTACCTCTGCATAAGTGACGACTGACGGGTGAGCTCTGCGAGCTTGGTGATGGCAGCCTCTGTATATTGGTCGTCAGTATGGCTCCTGTGTTCTTTATTGTGTGTTTGTGTGTGATGCAGGTTCTGGTTCCGTTCCGAGCAGCAGCCGGTGGTTTCTGCGCACTACTCGTTCGCCCAGGCTCCGCCGTTCTCTCAGCCGGCCGGACAGTTCCCCTATCTATAGCCTGCCCGGAGGTCCTGCTGCAGAGATGCTGGCGCCTAGAGCGTCCTGAGGTGTTGGCGTCTGTAGGGTCCTGTGGAGAGATGCGGGCGTCTGAAGTTCCCTGGTGGAGAGGTGCCAGCGCCTGGAGCGTCCTTCTCGTGGAGAAAGAACGATGCGACGACACAGTCTGCCTCAGCTGAGAGGCAGCCGACCCTGCGTCCTGTTCGCCTCAGCTGAGAGGCAGCCGACCCTGCGCCCTGTTCGCCTCAGCTGAGAGGCAGCCGACCCTGCGTCCTGTTCTCCTCAGCTGAGAGGCAGCCGACCCTGCGTCCTGTTCTCCTCAGCTGAGAGGCAGCCGACCCTGCGTCCTGTTCGCCTCAGCTGAGAGGCAGCCGACCCTGCGGCCTGTTCGCCTCAGCTGAGAGGCAGCCGACCCTGCGTCCTGTTCGCCTCAGCTGAGAGGCAGCCGACCCTGCGTCCTGTTCGCCTCAGCTGAGAGGCAGCCGACCCTGCGCCCTGTTCGCCTCAGCTGAGAGGCAGCCGACCCTGCGTCCTGTTCGCCTCAGCTGAGAGGCAGCCGACCCTGCGTCCTGTTCGCCTCAGCTGAGAGGCAGCCGACCCTGCGCCCTGTTCGCCTCAGCTGAGAGGCAGCCGACCCTGCGTCCTGTTCGCCTCAGCTGAGAGGCAGCCGACCCTGCGTCCTGTTCTCCTCAGCTGAGAGGCAGCCGACCCTGCGTCCTGTTCTCCGGGCGTCGCAACCCTCATCCCGAGATCGCGACATACCGCAACACTGGCTCAAGCGAGAGCGAAGATGGCTCCCACTGATCTGACAATCGGCTGTGATATCTCGGACCACCCCCAGTGTCCAGAGGGAGCAGCAGCAGCCGCCGCATGGTGTGTACAACTTGCAGTGTTGGTGCCGGTTAGTTCCGGCATTCTGCCAAACGCAATGCAGTAGCTCCAGGAGGTGACACAGGAATGGTGAAATTTATTGAAGGCATGGTTTTGTTAATAAGGTGTCGCGGCCAAGTACGAGGATGTCCTCAACGCTGCCCTGATAATGGAATGGTGGTTGAAGTGTATTGTGCTAATCTGTAATATAAACAAAGTGTGTGACATGTTTATCTGTTGTGTGATGTATCATGACAACATATATAATTTCAAGAAGCTCAATCAAATAACGTATGGCCCACAGCCAAGGATTTTAGTTCCTTACTGGTGATACCGACATTTGTTATCACTAATGAGTATACCCACTGCGGCTCACAGTGTTAGACCAGGATGTATCCAGATTCAGAAAATCCTGAACTTGGGTCGTAGCGCACCTGTATAGCGTTAACAAAATGTCATTGACTTTGGTTTATCGAAGGTTTAAAGGGTACCTTTTCTCACATGTTTGCCTATGTGTCCTGTGATGATTTTCAGCCGTATAGATCAACATTCAACGCTTGTGCTGTACACAATCACTGCATTCTTCGTTGGAGGCAACGCATATATTGTTTCTGTTGTATCCTAGTCACGTGTTTCATAGTCGCTTTTGGCACTCTACAAAGCTGTTCTTTGTCCATCATGAGTGACATTATTTGGTGTGAATGGATTGTAACTAATGTTTGTTCTGCTTAAAGTGCTAAGCAATACAACGTTTCAAAGGAACTGTTTGGAAGATCAATGGAACAAAGTTATGCATGTCCAACAGTAGTCCCGACCCTTGTAGCTAAGAAATACATTCGCACACGCGTATGGAAGCGCACACGTTTGCACACAAGTCACATGCACGTAGGAGCGCAAACACGCGCACTCACACATGCACACACACGTGTGACTCGATCCTTCTCCGTAGCTCAGTCTTACACACACGCACACGCACACGCACACGCACACGCACACGCACACGCACACGCACACGCACACGCACACGCACACACACACACACACACACACACACACACACACACACACACACACACACACACACACACACACACACACATACGCCGGCTAGAGCCCAGCTTCATCCAGTGAAGGGGTACTGTTCGCATCAACAATGGTTCGCATCCCGATCGCGATAACTTTTTGCTCTTGACTAAGATAGCGTGCAGTCATTGGCAGCGACCGCTCATGGTTGGATAAAGTCAGGAGGGGGGCGTGCCGAGACACGGCAAGTGAAACTTAACCCTCGCCCTACGGGGGTCCTAAAAAACGACCTCTCCTGAGGTTTTTCTTGCATTACTTTTTTGACATACGGCGCATCTTGCTGAAATTTTAAGTACTTAAGTATATAACAATTATACTATTCTGTAAAAATTTCATTGAAATTGGTTGAGAAATTTGGGAAATAACAACGTTTTGATGACGTGTCTGTGGAAAAACGATAACTGTTTGCAAAATCGTAGAAAACAGAGTTTTGTAGCAAATAGCAAACACAATTAAGCAAAGATATAAAATGTCATTTTCTTTAAAATGGCGATCTCGGATTTGCAAAATTTTGTTTTTTTACTCCCAAAATGAAGAAAAACTGATTTTTTTTTGGGGGGGGGGGAAATCACATAAAAATCAAAATTGTCAAAGATGTTAAACAAAACGGAATATATGTGAGAGAACTGAGTATGGACAATACTCAAACCAAGTTCAAAGAAATATCTCTATTTTTGACAGTGATGGCTCCCTATGTGTAAGAAATTCATGACGTCATTTTTTTAATAACTTTTTTGGACTTTTTTTGACCAGATACGAATAAATAATTACATTTTCTGTATTTCTGAGACAAAACTGGTCTAGGAACATGCCTTTTTATTTACATTTATCAATTTCTCATTTTGAGGTTTTCTGACAGCAAAATCGCTGTTCTGGACGTGGTCGATCGAGATCATTCACTTGACCTGGAAGGTCACTCGTTGACTTGAAACCTAAAACTTGCATACCGTTAGATTCGAAACATGACAGGCAATATGTTGGTTCTTACTGCGTTGCTCTATGTTGCTTGGTTTGGAGGTTAACGGGGGTCTTTTTAGGACCCCCTGTAGGGCGAAGGTGAAAAAAGCTCCCGTAGGGCGAGGGTTAAGCCTCAAACTTTTGCGGGTAAACAGGATGACAATGGGAAAGATAAGAGCCAGGGTTCACGCAACAAACTCGACATAGCGCAAAGGGCTCTATTCTCAGAGAATCATGACAAAATCGAAACAAGGTGTAAACAAACACGCAAATGCACACTCAAAACCATACACACGCAGGCGTAAACACCTCTCTTTGCATTTATAACACAACTGACTTGTGTCAGAGTCTAACATAGCTTACAAGTGCAATATATCTGGTTTCATTAATGTTTTTTAGCTCATTGCTTGCGAGACGAGACGAGAGCAGAGCGAAACGAGAACATTTGGCTCTTTAAAGGGAAATAATGACCTTTTATTTTTGTTATCAATAATTTCTTTGGCTACCGTTATGGTTATAAAATGATGTGATCTAAATTTAAGAATTAAATACAATTATTCCCTAATTCAAAGTTGAAAGTTTGGACAAATTAAAAAGCAAGTACATATACTTCTTTCAGAGTTCAAGATCGGTGTTTTCCCTCCACTAACGAAACGCGACATATGTGGCGCTTTTGTATTTGTATATGGCGATTTTGTATGGCGCTGTTCAACGTTGAATATTAATTAACTCGCAACAAATCGCCCACACTAAATAGGTCGTCGTCGATGTGCATCGATGACCTTCCGATTTAATTGCACTTTTTCAAATGCTTGCTGATTGTTCATACAAGTTTGGCACATATTCGCAAAAGATAGAGTGCAGGAAACATATTGCATACCTTCATGATAAATAGCAATGCGTAGGGAGGCTAATTTACTGAATTCGTTACCCAGTACTTGCTGAGTACCGACCGTTATAAATGTGGAACGCTTATCAACATTAACTTGACATATCTTTCGGTAGGGAAGTTTTTATGCAAAATGTGATGAATTTACAATATATTTTGGTCTCGTCTGTCGATTTCAAGTGATAACTCCATTGTTGTGGGAAAAGGTCATTATTTCCCTTTAAGCACGACAAAACATACGCAAGATGTTACACTACACACAAACTTATCCAGCTCGAATGAAGCAAGCATGATTGGTTTACTTACATGACTAGCACATGTTGCCCCATGATGGAATGCATATTAACACTGGATACTTTGACATATAATCCCCTGTCATATTCAATCTTCGGTATAATTTGCACTGCTCACGCATGTTCATTGTTCATGGAAGCATGCACATTCATGAATATACGACAGATATAAAATGTCACTGTCGCACTCAAATCACCGCAGAACACATGCCATCCAGGAAATACAACTTCATATCTGTGTCACGTCCGAAAGCAATATCGTCGCCACGGTCTCAAAATTAGTAGGCAAAAATCAAAGTGCACATGTACTATTGGTTCCAAAATAAGCGTCCCGCCGGGTTGACCGGCACAGCAGTTAATTTGTAGTGAATACCGGCCGTTTTGAACCGCCTGAAAGGTTAGGCTGTACGGTGCACAACAGTGTAGCGCGGAACAGCCTATACAGGCAGAGTGCAGCGTCAGTGTAGTCAAGCTGTATAGGCTGTCCCGCCGAGCACAGTGTGTCGGACAGCCTACCTCCCAGACCGACCGGGAATGGCGAGAATGCAGGTATTCTCTACAGACTCGTCTAACCCAGCGGGACGCTTATTTTGGAACCAATAGTACGTTAACATGGAATCATATCAGGGATGGCTGCAAATAACTAGGAAGTGTCTCTAGTGTCCTCAGTGGTGGCGAGCCCATATCCAGAGTGTTCTAATTTGAGAAAGTCGCCTCCAGCAGAAACTACATTTCGCAAATGTCCGCCCTGACCACGTGAGGATTTCGTGACGTCACACAAGGTCAAGGACACTCCCGCACACTCTAAATTGATTCCTCATCACGGAGCACTGGTTCATCAGCGTCACCGTATCCACCAATCACAGCCATGCCCGGCAGCGAACCGATCGCGGCGCCATCTACACCAGAAGTCCGACCTCCTCCACCTGGTGGCTGGCGGGCGACAGCGACGGCGGCGGCGGGCTGGCGCGACCCCCGAAAGTCGGCAGTTGTTTGATGGCGGCCGAGCGCGGCTGCGAGGGCAGAGTGAAGACGCACCGCTCGGATGGCGGAGTGTACACCAGCTGGTCGGGCGGCGGCGTGCGTTCCCTGAAGCCCCCTGGCGGCGGGCCGGGCCGCCGCTCCGCCGGAGGAGTGTAGGCGCAGCGCTCGGCCTCGCTCGGTGAGCGGCATTCAGCCAGACTGGAGACCGGCACCAGGTCAGGAGCAGCCGGCCGGGCGGACCAGCCTCGGCAGTGACTGTGCTGGCTCCCGTCCAGCACGATAGAACAATCTGAAACGACATTGTAGTTATCAAAACGATGTTCGCTCTTGGAAGTCCCTACCTGTGTGATAGGTACTTGCCTTGTATTATGGAGGGAGGAGAAACCAAACGCTGTACTGCAATACATCTCCATACGATACATTCGCTACATTGGAATATATGCTATGCCGTAATACTTCTCCCTACACTACACACTACACGGGGCGATCGACTTTACACTCGAATATATGCTGTGCCGTAATACTTCTCCACACACTACACAGAGCGATCGACTTTACACTGGAATATATGCTGTGCCGTAATACTTCTCCCTACACTACACACTACACAGAGTGATCCGACTTTACACTGGAATATATGTTGTGCCGCAATACTTCTCCCTACACTACACACTGCACAGAGTGATCGACTTTACACTGGAATATATGCTGTGCCGTAATACTTCTCCCTACATTACACACTACACAGAGTGATCGACTTTACACTGGAATATATGCTGTGCCGTAATACTTCTCCCTACACTACACACTACACAGAGTGATCGACTTTACACTGGAATATATGCTGTGCCGTAATACTTCTCCCTACACTACACACTACACAGAGTGATCGACTTTACACTCGAATATATGCTGTGCCGTAATACTTCTCCCTACACTACACAGTTCACAGAGTGACCTACTTTACACTGAAATATATGCAGTGCCGTAATACTTCTCCATACACTACACACTACACAGAGTGATCGACTTTACACTGGAATATATGATGTGCCGTAATACTTCTCCATACACAGAGTAATCGACTTTACACTGGAATATATGCTGTGCCGTAATACTTCTCCCCACACTACACACTACACAGAGTGATCGACTTTACACTGGAATATATGCTGTGCCGTAATACTTCTCCCTACACTACACAGAGTGATCGACTTTACAATCGAATATATGCTGTGCCGTAATACTTCTCCATACACTACACAGAGTGATCGACTTTACACTGGAATATATGCTGTGCCGTAATACTTCTCTATACATTACACAGAGTGATCGACTTTACACTGGAACATATGCTGTGCCGTAATACTTCTCCCTACACTACACACTACACAGAGTGATCGACTTTACACTGGAATATATGCTGTGCCGTAATATTTCTCCCTACACTACACACTACACAGAGTGATCGACTTTACACTGGAATATATGCTGTGCCGTAATACTTCTCTATACACAGAGTGATCGACTTTACACTGGAATATATGCTGTGCCGTAATACTTCTCCCTACACTACACACTACACAGAGGGATCGACTTTACACTGGAATATATGTTGTGCCGTAATACTTCTCCCTACACTACACACTACACAGAGTGATCGACTTTACACTGGAATATATGCTGTGCCGTAATACTTCTCCCTACACTACACAGAGTGATCGACTTTACACTGGAATATATGCTGTGCCGTAATACTTCTCCCTACACTACACACAGTGATCGACTTTACACTGGAATATATGATGTGCCATAATATTTCTCCCTACACTACACAGTTCACAGAGTGATCGACTTTACACTGGAATATATGCTGTGCCGTAATACTTATCTATACACTACACAGAGTGATCGACTTTACACTGGAATATATGCTGTGCCGTAATACTTCTCCCTACACTACACACTACACAGAGTGATCGACTTTACACTGGAATATATGCTGTGCCAACCCGTAATGCTTCCCCATACACAGGGTAGCACACTAGCGGATCCAACCTCTCTCCGTGTGTGTGTGTGTGTGTGTGTGTGTGTGTGTGTGTGTGTGTGTGTGTGTGTGTGTGTGTGTGTGTGTGTGTGTGTGTGTGTGTGTGTGTGTGTGTGGGGGGGGGGGGGGGGGGTGTTTGTGGCAAAAAGGTACCCACATTTTTTTCTCTGCTGATTTGAGCCGATCACCTTATTTTGGTATTCGAGCTTAAGAAATTAACTTCAAATTCACAAACATTATTTTGAGGATTTTTTCCGAGAAAAAAAAATCCGTTTGATTTATTTTGGGGGTCAAAACCCTGAATTTCGCAAATCCGAAATAGCTATTTTAACAAGAATGTCGTTTCCTTTCTTTTGATGTTTGTATTTACAATTAGCTTCAAAACTCTATTTTCCACGATTTCTCAAACATTTATCGTTTTTCAACCAAAAAATGGCATGACATGACGTCATTAAAACGTCATTATATCGCCAAATACTACATTCATTTCATTTAAATTTTGTGAGATGACGTAGAATTGATGCAGCATAAGGTACTGAAAGTTTCACGTTGATATCTTTCATAGTTTTCAAATTATAGAGAAAATCCGGGAGGAGGCAGATTCTGCCCCCCCCCCAGCGGGGCGCGAGTTAAGTGTCACTGGGGTTGCTTGAATTGCATCAGGTGCGCTGTTTTGTTTATCATTGAAATAAAGGGATACATACAAACTTCAAATTCAATCACTCAAGAGAAGAAGAAAAACTTCCGTTTTCATGAAGATTTCTCCCAAGATCATTTTGTTTCACGTTCAGTGCAGGGAACGCGCGGGAGGGAGCATACTTATATTGAATGCCCCCCCCCCCCCCCGATTCCTGTAGGGGAGGGACATTTGCCCCTGATCCCCCCTGGATCCGCCAGTAGGGTAGCATCGACTTTACACTGGAGTATATAATTGCCTTTATACTTCTCCATACACTAGGTAAGGTAGGAGCGGGTAAGAGTACGCAGACGGTTATGGTACGCAAGTAGTTGTTTCATCTGTCGGATCAACGCCATTTTGGCCCTTAGCAATCCATCACTACCTCACAAGGCATCCCGAATGTAGCCGCGCTGCGGCTTCGCTTGTCGTTTGCCGTTTGGAGACACGTAAACAAGTTGTATGTGATGCTTTTATATCTTTTGAGTAAGATACAAATCTCCCTGGCATGCACCGGTTGAATTAAAGGGACATTGCCACCTCGCAGGCCAATATGGAGTTTTTGGTGTGTAACGGTCGATTAAGCGTGTTCGATTTCACATGCAAAATTTGGTTTCCGAAACTGCCCCCATTTGATCAAAAAATACATTTGCACCACTCATGCTTGCCAAGCATTCGTAAAATTGGAGTCGCCACATCACTATTTAGAATCACCTCTTGGCGGACTGTTATTTTCTTTTGAATGTTGCAAATTCAACATCACCATTCCGTCAGTGCACTTTAAAATTAAAAAGCGTATGCAGTTAATTATATTTTCAACAACCTTAGCCTCTTTCATAATAAAACAGCAAGCATTGTTATGGCTCGACTTTGGGACCGTAGGAGTTATGTGACCTATACCTTATAACACAGATATACTTTTCAAGGTCAAGTCTCGGCGAATTCGGACGCTTCGGTTTTGAACGGGCGCCAATTCCACAGCCAAACTGGGCGAGAGCGGCCATCTTGAATCTATTACTGAGCACAGCTGGGACCAACTTTTTGGAGTCTGAAATAAATACAAAATGCTTTGCCGATACACTGCTTTAGGTGCTGCAGGAGCAAGTTTGAGCTTGAGCATACATGATTGTTGATCCCCACCATTCTGTTGATCCCAACCATTAATTTAAGTTGCTTTTTAGAAATCCTCCGAAGGTGGCAATATCCCTTTAACATCGTTGGTCGCCGGGAAGGAGCATAATGTTTCGCGGAATGTGCAGTGGCATAATTCTCTCACTTCCATTGGTGCGCCAAAGAGTACGCACTTCTCTGGAGTGGAAGAGTACGCAAATACATATATGTGTTCATTGTGTACTCTTACAAAACAAAAACGTTTGCCACTTCAAATATGAAACCGACTTTCAGTACCCCAATTGTCAACGTAACAAAGGCACATGATTAATTGTTTGTTTGTGATTCATTAACACGCGCCCTGGAGGGCCTCTGATAATTACACGCCCTGGGGGGGGGGGCGGATTTCGCCCCCCCCCCCCTATGATCTCGAACACCACGCAACGTAGCGACAAGCGGAAAATGATGTTAGATAGCTCCAGACAATCTCTTTCGAAAGTATTTCGTTATTTTTTTTTATCTGGTCAATATTGAGGTCACCAGAGGCCCTCAAGGGTCAGATTTTCAAGTTTTCAAGACTTCGCTTCGAACATCCCCAAATATCTCGGGAACTATGATAGTTATCAGCAAACGGAAAAAGTTATCGAAAGCCCTTGCAAAATGTAATCAAGTGCAAATGCAAATAAGTGTCCTCAGATTTGAGCTCAGGTCAACAGTTTAGGCTCCAGAGGTCATCAAATGTCAGAAAGGTGATTTTTGTTTGCAAAACTGTTTTTCGCAAATACCTTTTTACCTAATAAAGATAAAGCAATAGTGTTTACGCCATTGCGTTTGTCTCATCAAGGCACTTCGAATCATATGCATGGTGACCGGGTTAGGTCAACTGAGAAATTTTACCTCAGGTCAAATGGTGACATAAGTTGGTCATGTTGCATATTGGGAGACGTGTCTCGACGAGACACATACATTGGTACCATTTCCTCTTCTCTATCTGCATTATGTCGATAGTTATTGACAAAAGAGTGTTGTCGGTCACGAAATTGACCTGACCTTAGGTCACCGATATTAGAAATCCGAGATAATCAAATTGTTGGTATCTATGACCTTATGCAGTTCGGCAAGATTTAAGCTGATCGGCGTAAAACTGTGGCTGTGGTACTACTGCAAACGTTTTGGAGTTGAGGTCATCACGTGACCTGATCTGGTGACCTGACCTAAGATGACCCGAAGCCAAGAATTTTACATAATGTGGGAAGTTCATTTCTGAACAGGTGTGCAAAAAATGGCGGCGCTGTGCGCCGCAGTTTTTGCGCTATTCTCGAAAAACCGGAGGGGTGGGCGGATTTCGCCCCCCCTCTCCAGGGCGCGTGTTAATTATCATTTTTAAGATCGAATTATCGAACAACATCTTGTTATCCCATGGCTCCATGCATGTGCTCCGACGTGTGAGAGGTATTCGATTTACAATTCGTTGCCAAGCTTCCTCTGACTGAAACACACGGCAGCTATGATTTGCCCCTAACATCATAATATGTGCAAAGTTCGATGTAGCATGGTGCGCGTACTCCACCCGCAGTGCGTAGTGGTGTACCAACCTTATCGGGCAAGAGGACGCAAATGCAACGCCTTGGAATAATGCCTGAAGCCATGCTTTTTCATATCGGTTCGTCACTCATGAACAATACAAGATAATTGTTTAAGCCTCCATCAGTGGCGTACACAGAAATTCACAAAGGACCAGGTCATTGTCTTGAGGGACGCCACCCGATCGACAGGGGCGCCACCAATATTGGCGGAAGTTTTGCAGGGGGGGGGGGGGGGGGGCACCTTCAAAATTAACTAACACGGAGTGGCGCCGTCATTGGCCAGAGGGGCGCCGTCACTGATCGGAGGGGCGCCAGCTTTGCAAGGGCGCCTCGGGTTCAAAGGACCAGGTCATGACCTGCATGACCTGATACTCGGTACGCCACTGGACTCCATGTAGAAACAGTGACGGCAGCTCAGTCAGTCAATACTAGAAAGCGTGAATCAGCAATATAAACTAAGTGTGTAGTGCGTCCTCTTAGTCTTATCCGACTTTCCCGTACACATGTTTATCGAGTTAAACACTGAAGTATATGCTGCGCCGTAATACTCGTACTGTCCGATCCACTTGTCAAGTTCATCTGGGTTCACTGACACACTGCATGGTATGCTGTACCGCAATACTTCTCTATGCACAACACAGGGTATTTTTGTTATAAAAAAAATGTAGTCCGAATGTTTTTTTATGGATGGATTTCCGAGGTCATGACCCACGATATGCAGAGCTTGTTGCGCAGGTCCTGACCTCACCACCCGATCGCGCAATTCCTGTTGGCCGGCAGAATTTATAGACGAAAGTTCTACGTGCCCGATATACCTGGACACGGTCCGCCCCGCTCACTGACGTCACCTGACCTTGAGTGCGACCGCTGCCACCGGCCGCAGGCCATCCCAGTCAGGAGCATATAGCGAGCGCCGAAGTGACTCGAACCCGGGCTGCCACTACCGGGATAGGTCCGAAGTCCAGCGCTCTCCCACTGAGCTACAGGGGCGGACTCGACTTTAATCGACTTTACACTGGAATATCTTCTCCATACACGATACAGCTTAGGATCGACTTTACACTGGAATATCTTCTCTATACACGATACAGCTTAGGATCGACTTTACACTGGAATATCTTATATTTCATATTTCAGGTATAGCTGTATCTACGCGTGGTTGGTGCCAGTAGCGCCACTCACCTCTTGTGGGCGTACACGAGCTGCTGCGGTGTACCGTGGTGCCCTGGTCGCTCTGGTAGCCGTCAGCGGTGGAGGGGGACGCTCCTCGCCGGCCCCGGGCGCGCTCAGAGCGGAACCTGAGCACGTCGGAGGACCGGGAGCGGACCGGAGCCGGCTGACAGGATCGCCGCTGACCTTCAGTATGCTGCGGACCATGGCAGCCGACACGCTGGTCAGTCCCGGCGCCGAGGAGGTGGAGGAGCCGTGGCGGACAGCGGACCATGGCAGCCGACACGCTGGTCAGTCCCGGCGCCGAGGAGGTGGAGGAGCCGTGGCGGACAGCGGACCATGGCAGCCGACACGCTGGTCAGTCCCGGCGCCGAGGAGGTGGAGGAGCCGTGGCGGACAGCGGACCATGGCAGCCGACACGCTGGTCAGTCCCGGCGCCGAGGAGGTGGAGGAGCCGTGGCGGACAGCGGACCATGGCAGCCGACACGCTGGTCAGTCCCGGCGCCGAGGAGGTGGAGGAGCCGTGGCGGACAGCGGACCATGGCAGCCGACACGCTGGTCAGTCCCGGCGCCGAGGTTCCTAGTCAAATTGTGGGGCCACTGCCCCACTAAAGTTGTATTTTGCATCACCAACTTTATTTTTGCCTCACCAACATTTATCAGCTTCAGTGTCGGATCCAGGGGGGGGGGGGGACTAGCTATGCGCCCCCCCAAGGTTCTGCAATCATGATTTGCCCCTCCCCACCCCCCCCCCCCCCCCCCAAAAAAAAACGGGGTAGACGGAGCCGTGGCGGACGGCTGACGGCCCGCGCTAGTCCCCCTCCCCCGGTTAACAACCTCTCGCCATGACAGCTTGCTACCCCCCCCCCCCCGCTCAACAACTTTTTGGAAATAGGTACGCCACTAGATTTGCCCCCCCCCAAAAAAAAACGTATAGATCCGCCCCTGATCAGCTTTCAAGGTTTCCTGATGTTAAAATTGTAATTTTTCACCTCAACCAAGCTGAAAAAATGACATTTTGCCCAACCATTTGTTTGGGTGCGAAGCTCCACCCAAGGTGCAAGGAGCTCCACCCACGTGCCAAGCCAAGGTCACAGCTGCTCCGACTGAGCCATACGCCAGCTGAAGAGACCGCATGGACGACAGATCGGAATGATTAATCAACGCACACATGCATCAGAAACGCTACATACATCAGGAATGCCGCAACATGGGACGTGAGGAGGCTAGTGAAATTTGGATATCGTTTTAAGATAGACCCTTCCCCAATGCTGGATTTATTTGCAGATTCGAACTCTTCACGTGCTAGTCTGCTTGCACCTTATGCTCTCTGAAATTTACTCATTTAAAGGGAAATAATGACCTTTTGATTTATTTATCTGCATTATTTTATTACACATCTATGGTATCAGATTGATCGCATCTCAATTTAAAAGTGAAATAAAACTTTTTCTGTTTCGAACATTACATTTTGGGAAATTAAAAATGTGTACTTATATATGGTGACTCACAGTATGATCCATCACTATCTCTGGTTTGAATGTTGATTTGTAAACAAATCAGTCAACAAGATAAACAGGGTCAGAAATGAAGTAAGTGCGCCAAGAAGCGTGGCAATGTCCCTGATTGGTCAATGAAACAAGTCGCCAATACTAAATAGGTCGCCGTTGGGTGCATAAGTAAACTTCCGATTTCATTGCCATTTTTGCATTGTTTCATGGTTGTTTTTAATGTTTCTTTTTAATGATAAGCTTAACCCTAGGTTATATACAGCCAGAGACAAAACAAAACAAAACTCCTAATCAACTTTAACTTGAAATATCTTTCGGTAGGAATGTTTATATGCAAAATGTAATAAATTTACAATATATTTTGGTCTCGTCTGTCGATTTCCTGTGATAACTCCATTTTGGTGCGAAAATGTCATTATTTCCCTTTAACAAAAAGAAGAAGTCGGCAACCATTCTGACCAAAATATGAGGACCATAGTGCTGCAGCGCCCCCCCCCCCCCCCCGTACGTCTATGATACACATGACAGAACGGCAGACAATGCCCTTCGACGCGAGACAATGGGATGGAGGGAACGCAGACCCTCCGACGCGAGACAATGGGATGGAGGGAACGCAGACCCTCCGACGCGAGACAATGGGATGGAGGGAACGCAGACCCTCCGACGCGAGACAATGGGATGGAGGGAACGCAGACCCTCCGACGCGAGACAATGGGATGGAGGGAACGCAGACCCTCCGACGCGAGACAATGGGATGGAGGGAACGCAGAACCTCCGACGCGAGACAATGGGATGGAGGGAACGCAGACCCTCCGACGCGAGACAATGGGATGGAGGGAAGCAGACCCTCCGACGCGAGACAATGGGATGGAGGGAAGCAGACCCTCCGACGCGAGACAATGGGATGGAGGGAACGCAGACCCTCCGACGCGAGACAATGGGATGGAGGGAACGCAGACCCTCCGACGCGAGGCAATGGGATGGAGGGAACGCAGACCCTCCGACGCGAGACAATGGGATGGAGGGAAGCAGACCCTCCGACGCGAGACAATGGGATGGAGGGAACGCAGACCCTCCGACGCGAGACAATGGGATGGAGGGAACGCAGACCCTCCGACGCGAGACAATGTGATGGAGGGAACGCAGAACCTCCGACGCGAGACAATGGGATGGAGGGAACGCAGATCCTCCGACAAGAGGCAATGGGATGGAATGAACGCAGACCCTCCGACGCGAGACAATGGGATGGAGGGAACGCAGACCCTCCGACGCGAGACAATGGGATGGAGGGAACGCAGACAATGCCCTCCGACACGAGACAATGGGATGGAGGGAACGCAGACCCTCCGACACGAGACAATGGGATGGAGGGAACGCAGAACCTCCGACGCGAGACAATGAGATGGAGGGAACGCAGACCCTCCGACGCGAGACAATCGGATGGAGGGAACGCAGACCCTCCGACGCGAGACAATGAGATGGAGGGAACGCAGACCCTCCGACGCGAGACAATGGGATGGAGGGAACGCAGACCCTCCGACGCGAGACAATGGGATGGAGGGAACGCAGACCCTCCGACGCGAGACAATGGGATGGAGGGAACGCAGACCCTCCGACGCGAGACAATGGGATGGAATGAACGCAGACCCTCCGACGCGAGACAATGGGATGGAGGGAACGCAGACCCTCCGACGCGAGACAATGGGATGGAGGGACCGCAGACCCTCCGACGCGAGACAATGGTATGGAGGGAACGCAGACACTCCGACGCGAGACAATGGGATGGAGGGAACGCAGACCCTCCGACGCGAGACAATCGGATGGAGGGAACGCAGACCCTCCGACGCGAGACAATGGGATGGAGGGAACGCAGACCCTCCGACGCGAGACAATGGGATGGAGGGACCGCAGACCCTCCGACGCGAGACAATGGTATGGAGGGAACGCAGACACTCCGACGCGAGACAATGGGATGGAGGGAACGCAGACCCTCCGACGCGAGACAATCGGATGGAGGGAACGCAGACCCTCCGACGCGAGACAATGGGATGGAATGAACGCAGACC